>QEOT01124277.1:1507-55465 GCA_003123785.1 Pterocarya stenoptera | reverse complement strand
TATATATATATATATATATATAGTGCTTAGCAGATTTTTTGCAGTACAAAAAGAGAAGTACAAAAGATATCTCTTAGTACAAAAACATCGTCGTGGTACTACTGCATGCATCCTAGTTATTAGAGAGTTAAAAGAAAAGAGCAAAAAAAATGTAATATTCCTTTGTTCTACCAAACCGGCCTACCATGCATGGCCATATATATTCTTTTATACCTTAATTGGTTTGGGTCTGTCATATAATTTATGTATTAATTCGTTATAAGCTACATATATGAATAATATTGTTCCGACAACGTTCACAAGAAAAAAAGGGTTAAAAGTTGTTTTAACTACTGGATTCCAATCAAACATTTCAACGTGAAAATCGACAATTATAAATATAGTAAGGGTCCGTTTGGTAATATAATTATTCTTAAATATTTTTAAATATTTTTTTTTCTAAACAATTTAAATACAAATTACTTTCAATTTTAAATCTTCAATTTTTTCATTTAATTATTAATATAATCTAATTATTACAACTTTTCTAAACTTATAAACAAAACAAAACAAAAAAGTATTATTTTTTAAATTTTAAAATAAAATTAAAATTAAAAAATTATTTATATTGAAATAATTTTTAACTTTATAATATTTTTTCAACTTTCTCTCTTTGTCCAAAATTTAATAAAATACTTTAACTTAAATCATTTCATTACTATATATATTATATAAAGTCATTTCTGATCATAGTTTTAGTTAGAAATAAGACATCTTAAATTAATTAACAAACCGTTAAATTTTTTTTTTAAATTGAAGGAATTACCAACAAAGTGTTTCATTAATATAAATATTAAAGTATTAACAGTATTGAACCTTAAAAAAATTATAAAACTATTTTTTTGGGGCTTCTCAATCGGATGTAACCGGCCGGTACCTAAGGTCAAAGTTATCATTAGTTTTTATAATAAAAAAAATCACCTCAATGGGACATTTGATAATCTGTATATATCTTTATCGCAATTAATGGAGAATTAGTTGTAACGCGCTTTTGTTGTGGCCAATTTATCTTCTTTGTCCTCACCGCTATGGAAAAGAAAGGAAAATAAAATAGCGATGAAAATGACACATAATATTATTACACGAATTTTACGTTAACTATATATTTCATGTGCGCGCGGCCTTTGTCGGCGGCATCGATCGCCATTAATATATCTTAAACAAAAGAATTTATATATGGAACCTTGTAAGTTCAAACGAGAAAATCATAGATGCCGGAACAATTGTATGCATGTGCCTTAATTTCCTGCAAATTAATGACTTAATCCACATGACATGTACGTACGTAGTTATAAATATCTGAATTAGATTGCCAACGACATTTCTTTGTGGCTGCTACTATTAGACAAGATTTTGTAACGTGGTTATTTACAAAATAATCATGAGGAAGATAATCACTAGTAGGCTGAAAATTATTTTGTCCCAAGTTATTTCCCCTAATCAACATGCATTTCTCACAGAGCGACTATTATGGATAATATTCTTCTCGATTATGAGGCTATCCATTCCATTCCAAAAAGAAGGAGGAGGTAAAACAGGTCATGTCATGTCTATTAAGTTTGATATGATTAAAGATTATGATACGGTAGAATGGAAGTTTCTTAAAAAGTGATGCTTCGATTGGGTTTTGATTCTAATTGGGTTTCATTGATTCTCTCATGTCTATCTTCGGTATCTTATCATATACTCCTTAATGGTGTGCCTATATCATGTATTTTTCCTTGTCGGAATATCCAACAAGGCGATATGTTATCTCCGTATTTGTTTGTTTTATATGTTGAAGGGCTATCCTATCTCATTCAAGAAGTTGAAAACTGACAATTGATAAGGAGTGTAAGAGTATGTAATGGTGTTCCAAAAATTACTCATTTATTGCTAATGACAATTTACTGTTTGTAGATTTAATATGGTAGAAAATTCTGCATTATAACACTTAATCAATATTTTTGAAATGTATTAATTAGTAAAATTGTTGGGAGGAAGAGGTGATTGCTATTAAGGCACTTTGGAATGTATAGTCCATTCAACACCATTCTGAGGTTACCATCCTTTGTTGGGGTTTCTCGTTATACCACTTTCCAGGATCCTAGTTAATTTCTTGACCAGATAAAAGTTTTTTCTTTCCACTAATTACCATCCTTTTGCTTGGAAGGCTTGTACCAATAGCTTACCTACAAAGGTTAATTTACAAAAAAATGGGTACAGTGGCTTATGGGATCTATGCTCATTTTCATTTGAAGAATCAAGATGTAATCCATTCTTTATGTTTATGTTGTAATGTTTCACAAATCTGGGAGGTTCGAAACAAACGTGGTACTATTTAAAAAACAAACGTGCTACTTACATCGTTTGCCTACTATATATATATAATATATTATTTTATACAATTTATTTTTGTAATATAGATATATATATATCTATCTCATATTTGTTAAATATTGTGTTGTATATGAGCTGGTGTTAGGGTAGCCCATATAGAATCTAAGGCCCATACCTAGATTTGCACCAAAAGAAGCAGAATCTCTATTTAGAGAGAGAGAGAGAGAGAGAGAGAGAGTGGTGGTTGGGAGAATCAAGCGTCATCTTCATCGTTGGGGAGCCTGGAGAGACCACCTTTCAAGATTTTTAAAACTAATTCTATCTCCATCTAAGTTATTACTATTTAACTCTTATTTCTAAATTGACGGATGTTGAATTTGTATATTCTATGATTGGCCGATGAGACAATGAAGTAAAGAAAATTCAATAGAAAGTACAAAAATCCTATTTTGGACCGAAACACCCGTTTCGAGCGAAATACCATAATCCAGTTAGAATGTCTTGAAACAAGCCGGAACTCAATCCGAAACAAAATGCCCTATGTAACTATGCCAGTTATTGTTCCGGTATGAAAAATTGAATTGGTATAGGACCATTGCATGTGATTGGGAGGGAAGAGTACTATTGGCCACAATGACAATGAATCAGAATCTCTTTCCTGAACCCTTACTAGTAGAAACTTTTGGTGCTCTTCAAGCAATAATATTTGGTTGAGTCTAAGGAACATCACACTCGAGTGAGATTCTCTTCCAAGTGATCTAAGCCATTACAAAAACTGAGGATTCTTGGACTAGCACAGGAATACTTATCAATGATATCAAACATAAACTTCTAAGTTTTGATCAGTTAGTCCATCCAATTAGAAGAGAGGCCATTGAAGTAGCTCATGTTTTGACAAAGGAAAATGATAGTATGATTTTCAAATATGCCTACCAAATATGCCCACTCATATATTTTTATTTTTTATTTTTTTCTTAATGGTTAAAGAAATGACTATTATTAAATTTATATTTATATTTTAATTTTTCTTAATGATTAATTATGTTTAAAAAATGCTTAAAAAAAGAGAAGAAGAAAAAAGAAAACTCATTTACACTAGTGTGCATATTTGTGAGGTGCACCCTAGCATTGTCCTTCGACAAAAGAATAATTCTATTTGAATACATTTACATCATACGCCATCCACGTATTCTAATTTGATCTAAAAGAAAATTTTAAAATTTAAATCTTACAAATTAAATTATGACATATAGATAATGTGTGGTGTAAAAACTTTCAAATAGCAGTACCTACTATTGGGCAAAAAATGCCTTAAATAGTTCTAATGAGATTGTTCATATGGAGGCTAGTCCCTCTTGTATTCATTTCTTGTTATAAAGGGGTTTATCAATAAAACAGCTTTGATTTTAAAAAACAATTTGATATGATATATATTGTGTTAATTAATCCTATTAATAGTTTATGATCATTCAACCCATTTATATTAAAACATTTTGGATCGATTCAACTCATTTATATTAAAATAATCCAAATTACCTTGATCAAGCTTGTTCGAGAATCCAGCTTTACTAGTTTATTTACAAATTAGTTCCAAGGTAAGAAGAGACAAAATAACATAAAAAATCATAGAGTCACCGAGTTGGATCCCGAAAAATTATTATTATTATTTTTTACTTAGTGATTAAAGAAGTGTTTTTTAATGATGTTGTATTATTTTTTAAATGTTTAAAAATATAAAACAAATGAATAAAAAAGTCAAAAAAAGGGAAGAAAAATATATCTTTGATACCTCATTTTGATATTTCTTTTTCTTTTTTTTATTCACTAATAGTTAATGAAGTAATTATATTGATATTTTTTTATATTTATTTTAAAATATTTTAAAATAAAAAAATAAAAAAAAATAAATTTATGTTAAGCAGTACACCAGCAGTCAATTCCAACTGCAGCCTAACACTAATAAAAAAAATATATTTTATTCTTATCGTATCGAAGGGATATTCGGTGGATGCAGCAGTTCTCATTTATCGTTCTAGACTCACCGCTTGGGGCCTCCGTTGGGAGCTCCTTCTAGTGTGTTTTGTTTTTTCATTTTTTATATGTATTTTTTTAATATTTTTAAATATTTTTAAAAAATAAAAAAAATTACATCATTATTAAAAAATATTTTCTTAAAAAAAATAAAAGAAAAAAATCTCAATAGGAGCTCCAACGGAAAGACCAGTATTTCCGGTGCTCAAATAAGATATATGTGACATGTCATACGTGATTTGTCTGCTTAAAAAATTGGGCACGCGCGATTAGAAGAGTAGGTAGTGATGTGATTGAGAGAGAGAGAGAGAGAAATTATTAGATAGAAGAAAAAAGAAAAAAGCTGATAGGAGAACGAGGAGATGCATGCGATGTAAATTGGATAAAAAGAAAAAAGTTGAATCACATACGAATCTTAGAAGTTAATTAGAGGTAATTGCCTTTTTTAACGAGTGGGGCCTTGGTTGTTATATGCCCCCATTAATGCCGGGGCTCACATTTCAATCATTTTTATTTTCTTAGATTCATGGAATTGTTTTTGACTGAATTTCAAAAAAGACATAATCGAAGCATTAGCGTACACGCTATTATAGACAAGAAAGTAAAAGAGGCCCATGTAGGTGATTCGTTCCTGGTAAGGCATTATTAGCCATTCCTGTCAATGAAAACAGTACTATATATTCACATGTCAAAAAATCTTAACAAGTCCTTATTATTTATTTATATTCTATACTTTATATTTTTTTAATTTTTTTCTTTTATCAAATATTTTTTATATGAATAGTTAATAAAAAATTTAAAATAGTTAAAAATTAAAAAATTAAAAGATTTAAAATTTTAAAAAAATATATAATATAGAATATGGTGAAAATTGTGCAGTAAAACCCTTCACTTGCAGACAAAGCACATTATCATCCATGCGCCATCCAAACGATATTTTAGTGCAACGTACGAAGTGACACAACATTTCTGCGATCATGTGCGGAAAAATGCATAATACTTTGCTTACTCATTTGCACCAAAAAATATATATAATATCTACTCTGTTTAATTCGTATTTCTCCTGGGTATACTTGTATAAATATGGATTGGAAATGCAATGTAAAAGTGTGAATGAGGTATACAAGAA
Organism: Pterocarya stenoptera; assembly: GCA_003123785.1. Lineage (NCBI taxonomy): Eukaryota > Viridiplantae > Streptophyta > Magnoliopsida > Fagales > Juglandaceae > Pterocarya > Pterocarya stenoptera. The sequence continues at coordinate 49,947 of QEOT01124277.1, read as the reverse complement.
ATACAAATGAAAGAGCTTTGCCTCCATTGAGACTTTTCTTTATATACTTAGGTTGGGTTTAGATAGACAGTTCAGATAAAATAAGATCAGATGTTTTGAATAGTAGTTGAATAAAATATTATTAAAATATATTTTATAGTATTATTTTTATTTTGAGATTTGAAAAAGTTGAATTGTTTATTATCGGATTTCTGTTGGCTGTTGGCTATTGGGACTATGCGGGTTTTTGTTGGCTGTTGGATATTTGTGTTGTGTATTGTACATTACATATTTGCACGCACGTTCATGTTTGTAAATGAAAACTGAGTTTTCGCATAATTGCATACATGTTCATGTGTATATTTGAAAGCTGGGTTTTCATGTGAGAAATGATTTTTGGATGCGTGTGTATCACGACCCCAAGCCCAGATGGGTTATTATCTCAGTAGAGCTCCTCTGCTCACTCGAAAGTGGAATATACTGAGTGACGTTCCCTAGGATGTCGCTGGGCTACAATAGAAATGGATGAGATGGTAACGCTCTCGTGCCGACTCCGTGGCCCTTCTTGCTAGCGGGGGCTAGAGGATACTTGGCCACGAACGCGCTGGGCGCGGAACTTGGCATCGCTCTTTACGAAGTCACTTGCACGGTCGTTACCCGTAGTGTGACGAAGGGAGTCAGAGTGTGCGGATGGTCCCTAAGGGAGATCATGGTGCATATAGTAAAATTGGATAATGGGCCATTTTCTGGAAAAATGTCGGGTTTTTTATAAATGGATATTTAGGCTATTTTTTAGAAAAATAGCGTGTTTTGGATAAAAGGATTTTATGTTGACCATTTTTTGGGACAAGGGTGGATTACTATTTTCGGCCAAAATGGAATTTTGGCGTGTATTGGAAAATATTCATTTTTGGGAAAAATGATATGTTGGGTCTGATGCATATTTCATCATATGCATGCATGTTGATTGCATTAATGCACTTTTATCTCGTGGATTGTTTAGATTATTACTTACATACGGTACCGTTTTATGGTACCGTAGATTTTGATGCAGATAAGGATGTGGAGCCTGAAGGATTGATTCAACTGAACGAGTGACATGTGGTCATTTGGGATTTTATGGGATTTGTTTTCCACTCATGTATGTATTTGATTTATATTATATTTTTAATGGATAATTGTAAAACTTTTGACGGCTATTTATTTTGAATATTTGTATTAAACAATTCTGGTACTTAGTTAACTATTTTTAATTAACCGTTGCGAATTTTTGTGGTGCTCTTTTTGTATATTGCACACACTTGAACACTTATCGTTGGGATGCGTGACCCGTGTTGTCATCATCCCGACGTCACGATTCTCACGTTTTCGTACATGGGAGTCGAGGTGACATAGTAAAACCCTACGGGACAGCCAAATCCAAGAAAGTCAATCTTATTATTTGAAAATCAATTATAAGTAATTCTTAATTACAAAATATTTGTAACTTAACTCTCTTACTTGACCAGAAAAACGACCCGTTTGTCTTCTACCGCAGTAGCATCCAGAACATCTGGCGATCTTCAAACTTTTGACTTTCCTCCTAGAACTCCAGTACTAGCTCAACTCGATCACTTGAACTCTAACAGGGAGTAAGCATGCACTCAAAGAGAGAATTAAAAAACACTAGAAAATTCTTCAGAAGAATTTTCTCACACTCATGCACTTGGATCACTCTCTAATACTTCCAAGTTCTGAAAAATAATGACCAAAATATCTCTTCCCTCAGCCGAAATCCTCATTTAAATAAACTGCCCAGTATTTGATCTATAGTAGGACTCTACTGACGGATTGAGTCTGCTAGGAATTTGAGGCACAGTAGGAATCTGTTGATGGGAGGAGTTTGCTGGGAACAAGTCTGTTGACACCTGACGCTAAGGCCTTGTTTGAATTCACAACCTTGTTCAACTCATCTTATTTTCATCATTACAAATTTTCTAAATTCCCACACAAAATATAATAATATTTTTTTCAAATCCCAAAAGAATCTTTCCAAATTCTCACACCAAAACAATCTTACTTTTTCAAATCCTAAAAGAATATTCTAAAATTTCCACATCAAAATATAATAAATAAACTTACTTTTTCAAATCCCAAAAAAATCTTTCCCAATTCCCACACAAAAAATAACAAACAATCAAAAATTTCAAATCTTAAAATAATAATAATATTAAAAAATAATATTCATAAAATATCTTATTCTACTATTCACAAACCATCTCAACTCATCTCAACTCTCCTCACAATCCAAACAGCCCCAAGTCTTCTCAACAGATATAATTTCCATTCAAATGGATAATTCCAGAGTCTTTGAATTTCAAATACACACACTCTTGACTTATCTAAAACATTATCTAATAATTTCTAGATACATTTCAAATGTTCATAGATAAAATCAAAGTAATTTACATTCATCCAATTCACAAAGCAACAACTTAAACAAATCTCTATCGTCCTAGTTGTTTAATCATAGCCAACCACTTTTACATTTATAGCTTGCACTATATAATGGGTTGAAATTTAAATCTTAATCTGTATAGCAATTGCTTATAATTTAGGAATAGCAATGACGCGATAGGTATTTTTTGCAAAATTTTTCGTTAAAATTGGTAGTGTCTTTTTTTGAAATTAGTTAATTTGCAGTTTCTCAAGGTAAGTACATGTACATAAGGTGTTCAGTAAAATATCTCATGAACTAGGTTTTGGGAATAAAAACATACGTACAATTTCTGGTTTGTTGGTTTTGATGGGAAACTATATTTTGTATGTTAAAAGTTATTTTGTAGCATTTGAAAAGACGTGCTAGAATTGGATTTTGAGTGATTTAGATGACTGCCGTACATTGTGATTGATAATGAATTCTTTTGCAATTTTTTAATCTCTCTATATATTATTCAACATAATTTGTGGTCATGGTGCTAATAGTTATACACTTTTTTAAACACTTTTTTCTATTTATAATTAAAGAAATCAAGACCAAACCTACACATGTTCGGGATAAAGGCGGGCGGCAATAATAATAATTCGCATCCTATTTAAGACATTTGAAGTTGAATCACACCTTGACTTGAAATGGCCTTTGATTGGAATCAAATTATTTTACACACAAATTAAAATTTCCAGATATGCAAATCATGTCCCAAGCATTCGTTCCATGAATATTTGATTCCGTAGGCAAATCGACTCCCATTCTTGAAGCACACATTATTCTTGAAAAACTAGGAACAAATAGGCAAATTGTCTGGGAGTATTGGGAGGACGCTTGTTTCGTTCGTGGGTCCATTCTTCACAATGATTACAGTGGCCATACCCCAAGAAGCATGCCGTTCCAAATGACAGTGCATAAACCAAACTCCTGATCAAAAGCATCCCCATATATGTCTAAATTAATTGTTGTATATATAATTGTAATTGTATCTGAAAAAGTCAAGAAAATAATTAATATCATCGATCGTAGAAATAAATATAAAAAGTGAGAGATCTAGAGCTAGAGATCAGGTCGTACCAGGATTATTGGCAATGAATCTAACTGTAGCCCACCCATTCTTAGGAACACCAATGGTGTTAACTTCCGGTGGATCCTCCAAATTGTATGTTTTGGGAGAAGTGGTCTCGTTGAAATTGCCATATCCAGTCCCTACCAAATAGAAACTAAAGCCATGGAGATGCATCGGATGATTCTCTGGAGGCTGAACATTAGTCCCTTGAAACACTATTTCCACTGCTGCCCCATAATCTATCATCGTAACATTTGTCCCTTGGCTCGGATATAATGTGTTGTTTCCCACGTCTCCCGTGTAGTTAAAAATATAGAGTGGCTTACTGGGGAAATCCTTGGTGAACACTTTCGACAGGTTTCTACATGGATGAACTTATGTTTAATTTAAATGTTCGGTCATTCTATTTGAGTAATGCTATTATATATAGATATTTACAAGTTTTACTCTATAAGCTTTTATAAACCGGTGCCTCACATGCATGTCAAAAGTTCAAATTAAAATTCTGAAAACTCTATATATTATATCATTGATGCTGTACTATATCACAAAATCCTCAAGTTAATGTATCAGATTTTCCTATTCCAAAAAAAAATTATATAAATATATTAATATATATATATATACACACACATATATAAATAAAAGAAAATATAAAAAGACAGGGCGGCAATGTAATTACTTGTAATACGCTTGCAGGATGTCAATCGTTGGAGTCAGGAAACTGATGTTGTTTAAGCTTGCAGACAGCCTATTGCCACTTGGAGCCCCACACGATTCATTAGGGCAAAATATCTCGTTTACAGAAACTGTAATGAAAATTTGCTTGTCGATTTCTGTAGGGACATTGATGGGGTGCTCACTACTTGCCAAGGCCCTTATGCGAGTTGTGAAGCTGTCTGCAGCATCCCTGTCAGTGGCATTAGGAAGGGAAGGATATGGAGGAGAGGATGGAGGAGTATAATTTCCAGCATATTGCATAATTGCCGAAGTGTTGGAACTATCGAATGGAACACTAGCGTCAACAAAAGGTGTTGCAGCTATGTAATAGTAGCTGGGATCTTGGTCTGCTGTGAGCAAGATGTCCATTGTTTGCCCTGGGGTCATCATGATGTAATCGGTGGTTATGGGCTTTATGTATGCGGCATCTTGGGCAACAACAGTGAGGTTGTGTTTTGCTATTCCAAAGAACATTTCTTCATTCATCCCAGCATGAACAACACGAAGAAGATATGTCTTTCCGTATTGGACTGGGAAACGATATGTTGTTTCTGTGCAACGTGAAATATCATATATATTAGATGCTAAATTAATAATTGAAATATTCTCAAGTTCTGCGTTGCCAATAAATAAAAAGCACGGTGACAATTTTCACAGTATATTTGGCTCCTAAAATTCGTACCATTAGAGCAATTATTTGGAAATCCTGGCTGACCATTGATAGCGTAGGCATCTGATATCTGTGGATCAGCTCCTGTTGCCATAGCATTATCAATTAATTCCTTGACATCTCCATTGAACCATTCCGCTGCAGTATAATAACAAGGAATTAGATCAATTAGTTAGATGCTAAACTTGGAATTTTTGCTATGGGATATTGATCATATGGGGAACTTGTTGGGAAATCAGGCACAGCGGAATAAATAAAAATGGAAATAAAAGAGCACTCCCACTCACACAATGATACCAAGAAATTTAACGTGGTTCGCCAACTGCCTACATCCACAGAAAAGAGCTTCACTAATAGATAGTGGTACACAAGAAAATATTACAGAGGAAGAGGATCACACTCCACTCAACTCTACTCTCTTCTTTTCTCTCAGAACTCTCCTGATTCTCTCTCTTTTCTTTTCTTACTTGGTATATCTGAAGCTCACAGCGAGAGCCTCAATTTATAGGAGGCTAAATGCATATGAATGCATTGAATGGTAACTGCAAATGCAGTTACCCGCTGGGCGTTACCAGCTGAGAAGCAAGCAGTCAACAATGACTGTTTGCTTTGGGCAGGGATTTCAACAATTCTCCCCCTCCATGCCCACTTACCTAGATGCTATCCATTCCAACTATGTCTCTGCATAGCTTAAGCTTCTCACTTGTAACCACCTTCGTCAGCATGTCCGCTGGATTCTCTTTCGTATGGATCTTCACAAGCTTTAACAGCTGTTGTTCCATCACTTTGCGTATCCAATGATAGCGGATATCAATATGCTTGGTGCGGGAATGGTACATTGAATTCTTGCTCAAGTCTAGAGCACTTTGACTATCACAATATACCTTGTAGTCTTCTTGACTAACCCCTAGTTCTTGGAGAAAATGCTTCATCCACAACAACTCTTTACTATCACAATATACATTGTAGTCTTCTTGACTAACCCCTAGTTCTTGGAGAAAACGCTTCATCCACAACAACTCTTTCCCAGCTTCCGTTGCTGCAATGTACTCTGCCTCTGTTGTAGATAAAGCAACACACTTCTGCAATTTGGACTGCCAAGAGACAGCTCCTCTTGCAAAGGTGAAGAGAAATCCCAAGGTAGATTTCCTGCTATCCAGATCTCCTACCATATCTGAATCTGTATAGCCTTCCAAGACTGGTTTAGCTCCCCCAAAACACAAGCACATCTTTGATGTACCTTTCAGGTACCTGAGAATCTACTTGACTGCATTCCAATGATCCTTTCCTGGATTTGAAAGGAATCTGCTCACCATGCCTACAACATGAGCAATATCTGGTCTGGTACAAACCATTGCATACATCAGGCTTCCTACTGCTGAAGAGTAGGGGACTGCTTCCATCTCTTCAATCTCTTTCTTTGAAGAGGGACATGAGCTCTTACTCAACTTGAAGTGGTTAGTAAGTGGATTATTGACTGGCTTTGCATCTCCTATGTTGAAACGCTTAATTATCCGTTCAACATATTTTTGTTGTGATAGCCACAACCTTTTGGCTTTCCTATCACGAACAATCTTCATGCTCAAAATTTGTTGTGCTGGGCCTAAGTCCTTCATGTCAAAGGACTTGGATAGTTCCTTCTTTAGCTTGTTAATCATGGACCTATCCTCACCAATGATTAACATATCATCAACGTAAAGAAGGAGTATGACAAACTTGTCATCCTGGAATTTTCGAACATAGACACACTGATCTGCAACAAATCTCTTGTAACGATGACTCATCATGAATGAGTCGAACTTCTTGTACCATTGCCTCGGTGCTTGCTTGAGGCCATAGAGGCTTTTCTTTAGCTTGCAGACTAAGTGATCTTTCCCTGGAGCTTCAAACCCTTCTGGTTGCTCCATATAGATTTCCTCCTCCAAATCTCCATGGAGAAAGGCTGTCTTCACATCCATCTGTTCGAGTTCCAAATTCAAGCTAGCCACCAATCCGAGTATGACTCGGATTGACATCATCTTCACCACCGGTGAAAAAATCTCGTCAAAGTCGATTCCCTTCTTCTGCTGGAAACCTTTGACAACCAATCTTGTCTTGTACTTTATCAGCGTCCCTTGGCCATCTTTCTTCAGCTTGAACACCCATTTGTTCTTTAGGGCTTTCTTTCCTTCAGGAAGTTTTACCAACTCATAGGTCTGATTTTTCTGCAAAGAACTCATCTCTTTTTGCATTGCTTGCACCCATAGGCTTCTATCAGCATGAGTTTGAACTTCTTGGAAGCTCTCTGGCTCCCCCTCATCAGTAAGCAGAATATAGTCTGATTCTGGATATCTCCTCGACGAAATCAGTAGGCGGCCTCTTGCCGATCTTCTTGGTTGAGCTTCATCAACCAAAGGAGGTTCATCACCATCTAACTCTTGTGGTGGTACACCAGCTTCTGGTGGAAAGGGTTCTTGCTCCCCCTGCTCAATACCATGAGCTTCTTCTTCTGCTTCTGGATCTCGATCTTGCATATCCTCATTATCTGTGGCGAACTGTAATGGTGCAGGATCTGTAGTATAGGAACTAAGCTCTACTGGCATTGAGGAAGCTTTAGTTCCTATGTACTGGTTTTCATGGAACACAACGTCCCTACTTCTGACAATTATCTTTGTCACTGGATCCCATAACTTATATCCGAATTCTTCATCTCCATATCCAACAAAGATACATGGAGTTGACTTGACGTCGAGCTTCTGTCTCAGCTCCTTGGATACGTGTGCAAAGGCTTTGCACCCAAACACTCTTAGGTGAGAGTAAGAGACATCTTTTCCAGACCAAATCTTCTCAGGAACTTCAAATTTCAATGGTGCAGAAGGTGATCTGTTGATCAGGTAACAGGCAGCACGAACTGCTTCACCCCAGAATGGCTTTGGTAACTTGGCCATACTAAGCATGCATCTTGTTCTTTCCATGATGGTCCAATTCATTCTTTCGGCTACACCATTGTGCTGAGGGGTATATGGGACCGTCTTCTCATGTCGAATACCGCGATCAACGCAGTATGCAGCGAACCTTTTGGAAATATATTCTCCTCCATTGTCTGTTCGCAGGCACTTCAGCTTCTTTCCCGTCTCTCTTTCCACTAGGTTGTGAAAACTTTTGAAGTGCTCGAAGACCTGATCCTTTGATTTCAAAATATATACCTAGACTTTTCGTGAAGCATCATCAATGAATGTCACGAAATATCTGTCACCTCCCAATGACTCTTTTTCCATGGGACCACATACATCAGAGTGTACCAGACTCAACAACTCTGATCTTCTCTTTGTAGAGGAATTAAACGAGACTATGCGTTGTTTGCCAAACAAACAGTACTCACAAGGGTTTAACGCTACTCCTTTGGCAACTTTGATGAGTGCCTTCTTCACAAGCGTATCCAACCCTTTCTCACTCATGTGTCCGAGTCTCTTGTGCCACAGATTCGATGATGCCTCGTCTTCCATTGCATTGAGGCTATCAGTATTGATCTTCACATGGGTTTTGTACAACGTATCGTAAATATGTCCTCGGGCGACAACCATGGCACCTTGTGACAGCTTCCAAGTGCCTTTGCTGAAGTGGCTATCATAGCCCTGTCGATCAAGAGCTGTTTCGGAAATCAGGTTGATCCGAAGGTCAGGAATGTGTCGAACATCCTTCAACACCATGGTGCAACCAGTGTTGGTTTTAATCTGCACTTTGCCAACTCGCACGATCTTAGAGGAACAGGCGTTCCCCATCCTTACCGTACCAAAATCTCCTACTTTGTACGTAGTGAAAAATTCACTTTGGGAAGTGGCGTGGTATGATGCTTCTGTGTCTACCACCCACTCAACATCGTGGCTTGCAACGTGCAGACACATCTCGTCACTGGTAGAAAGTACTGCTACATCTCCAGAAAGAGTGACAAGAGTTTCACCATCTTCTTTCTTCAGCTTATTGCTTTGACCTTGCTCCCTTAAAAACTTGCGGCAGTTTTTCCTCATGTGGCCTTCTTTGCCACAATGGTAACACTTCATGTTACCCGTCTGCTGGTTCCTGCTACTGCTGGACCTTCCACGTGGCTGAGACTTTCCTCTGTTTCTGCCTCCACTTCTCCCTCTATCATTACCTTGAGGCCTTTCTCTACTCTCGGTGACTAGGACATGAGACTGATTCATGCCCGTCTCCTTTCTTCTGGCCGCCTCATTAAACAGGGCATTCTTAACCATTGTCATGGTAAGTTTGCCATCTGGAGTAGAGTTACTTAGGGAGACCACCAGCGTCTCCCAACTATCTGGTAACAAACTGAGAAGAAGCAGGGCTTGTTCTTCATCGCCAAGATTCAACTTGACGGACCCGAGCTGGTTAACTAGGTTTTGAAACTCGCTAGTATGCTCAGCAACAGAGGTGTCGCTCTTCAATTTCAAGTTAACAATCCGTCTCATCAAGAGGGCCTTGTTTCGAGCAGTCTTAGCTTGATACATATCCTCCAACTTCTTCCAGAGGTTATATGCATCTGTCTCTTGGGCCACGTGGTGAAAGACACTATGGTCGATCCATTGCCTGATCTGATCGATAGTCTTCTTGTGCATCTTTTTCCACACTTGATCAGTAAATTCATCTGGTTTCTTCCCTTCATTTTCTAAAAGGTCAGACAAATCTTTACAGTTCAAAGATCCTCCATCCGAGGTCTCCAAAGACTGTAGTTTGAGGCAGTCAGCTTTATCATGTCGCCTGATGCTGAATCCTCCATGGATTTAGACTGGTTCTAAATACAAAATGCAAGTATTGGATCTATGAGGTGGAATATCACAAAACGGACAGCACTGTAGTGTCCAGAACGCCTGATTTTGTTGAAAACGTGTCTTGTTTCGTCAAAATCGGACTCAGATAGCACAAGGATGACCCAAAAAATCCAAAAACAGGAATCTGCCGCTCGTGCAGCCCGTAGCCCGCGAAAAACGCGCATGCGCGTGTAAGTCACGCGCCTCCTGGAGTCACAAGCGCGTGAGGCGCGTGAATATCACGCGCTGATGGCTTCTCTGGAGCGCGTGCGGAGCGTGGTGCGCGTGGAATTAACGCGCTTGTGCCTCTGCTGGGCACGTGGAGTGCGTGTCGAGAGTGGGCTTACTCTCCGACCTTCAGGCGGCGCGTGGGGGCTCGTGCAGCATCCGTTCGGCCTCTGGTTTTCACCGCTTTTCTTGTCTTGCTAGGACGAACACAGTGGTGTGCTTAGATTTTTAAAATGAGCAACCCACTAAAAACGTGTTTTCTGAGAAAAACACTCCTTCCAGCAAAATCTCTGATACCACTTGTTGGGAAATCAGGCACAGCGGAATAAATAAAAATGGAAATAAAAGAGCACTCCCACTCACACAATGATACCAAGAAATTTAACGTGGTTCGGCAACTGCCTACATCCACAGAAAAGAGCTTCACTAATAAATAGTGGTACACAAGAAAATATTACAAAGGAGGAGGATCACACTCCACTCAACTCTACTCTCTTCTTTTCTTTCAGAACTCTCCTGATTCTCTCTCTTTTATTTTCTTCCTTGGTATATCTGAAACTCACAGCGAGAGCCTCAATTTATAGGGGGCTAAATGCATATGAATGCATTTAATGGTAATTGCAAATGCAGTTACCCGCTAGGCGTTACCAGCTGCGAAGCAAGCAGTCAACAATGACTGCTTGCTTTGGGCAGGGATTTCAATAGAAAATACTGATGTGTGAGTATAAATTTCATAAGAAGAGATAAGATAAAGTTGAAAGTTGTATAAAATATTGTTAAAATATAATTTTTTTAATATTATTTTGTTTTGATATTTGAAAAAATTAAATTATTTATTTTATTTTGTGTGAGAATTTGAGAAAATTGTAATAATCTACCAAACCAAACCAGGCCGTCATTAACTACTAATTAATTAATAACTTGTATATACGTACCAAGTATAAGCACTTGTTCTGCATAGGGCTTGGGAAATGGATAAGAGGTTCCTTTCTCAGGTAAGATGACAATGGCACCGTGGATGGTGGCCCGGGACCAATCGCTGTGGGCATGCCACCAAAGTGTTCCTTCTTCGTCTGAAAATATAACTTCATATTTGAAGCTTTTTCCTGGTTGAATAGGGCACTGTGTGATATTCTCAGGACCGTCTGACCATGGATTCCTTGGTTGCTTCACTCCATGCCTATATATATAAAAGGACAAAGTATCAGTTTCCTACAAAGACTACTGATTGATCTGGTCTATAATTATTGAAGTTTCCTAATTAAGGAGAAGCAAAGTCAAAATAAAAAAGGTAATAACTATGGCCGGACATCATCCTGCATGGCCCATGTATGCGTATGTCGGTAATACTTTTCCATTTCTTTCCTCGAAACTTAACTAGTGATCTACAGCTAAAGAGCCAGCTGGAGAAGCTTTTTTGGGAAAAAACAATTAGTTTTGTATTTTCTCGTCCTGCCCCCTTGAGATCAGAGGGAGAGAGATAGAGAGATTACCAGTGAATAGTGACCCCATAATTTCCGCCGTTGTGAACATTTACGAATGCCGTATCGCCTTTGCGAACATGAATGGTCGGGCCAGGCCATTGTCCATTTACAGTGAACATGCTCTTTGTCGTACACAGCCTTGTAAAATTCGTCTCCTTCAGCTGCAACCACAAAACACACACAAATTACACGCAGTTTCTTCATCAAGCTCTGTGCCATATGAATATTTCTGGAAGAGAATACTCTACTAAAGTTGTGAAAACAGAGACAACTTAATGTACCCACATGCATACATATTTTTCTAGAAATTTAGTTAGTTTTGATGAACTGATGCATTTTCTATAGTAATTCATGAGTTAAAGCTAGCCGTGACAATAAGGTCGTGATCCATCGACGCCGGAATTACAAGCATGAGATTAATATAGCAGAAACTTACAATAAAGCGGTAGTGGTGGACCTTTTTGGCCATACAAAGCAGCAGCCCATCCAAAAACAAAAACCCTAAAAACCAAAAGAGCAAGCCTATCCTGTTTAGTTTCATATCTGCAACTGATCCCGTCACCAGACACTAGGAAATACACTCTGTATTCGCTCGATCTCTTAAATTCTTCTGTGACTAGTTTCAGATGGCATTTACGATCTATTTAAAAGACATTCCAACGATTCCAACGTACAAGGGTTCATAGGTCATTACGTACATAAACATTCCAACGATTTTAAAAGACAACTCGAACGGTATTATTTACAGTTCGAACACTATTTGTTTCAAATTTAATAAAAATATATATTATAGTATAGTATAATTAATATCTATTTTAAATGAAATTTGTTACCATAATTTACTATAATATACATATACTATTATAGTATATTATATATATATACTATGATAGTATATTATTCCGAGACCAACATTTATATTAGAGGCCAAGGCAATACAATACAATAGGCAATACAATAGTCACATCTACAACCTGGCCTATTGATAGTCATTGCATGCATGTAGTGGTGGAATTATCAACAATATTTTCTAGGGGTCTAACCTTTTTATTGTATAACACATTTATGTAAAATAAAAAGAGATTAAAAATCACAAAACCATAATTATATATAAAATTAGATCTCAATAATTTGTTACATACAAGTAGAAATAAAATTTTAATAGCACAACTTAATATATCTTTCAGATTTCTGACAATAAGGTTTCATGAAATAATATTCATCCATCATTATTTTTATAATGAAATATTTAAAATTTATCTTCTTCATAGAAACTATCAAGTGGTATTTTAGAAGGTGATCTTTCAGTCTGGTATATAGGGCACTAGTTTATCAAGTTTCATATAGAATCAGATATTTTTATGTCATATTAACCATATGATACTATAATTGATGCCTTAAATACTTTTTTTTGTCAATGAACTCTAAATGATAAAACCTCTTAATTATTTTTCATATAGATCATCAACCTAAAATGATTTTTCTTATATTTTCACTTTAGATTTCATATTAAGAAGCATAATATTATATAATAAAAAAATTTGGGACCCCTATTAATAAGTTTATTATTTCTCTTAATCTTAATTTTAATTTAATTTGGTGAAGCCACATCCTTGAAAATAGATACTACATAGACATTATACAAAAAAAATTTTATCACGGGCCGAAAAAAATTTGTAAAGGGACATTTCTAAAGTATATTGAAATTTTAGAAAACTTTGAAAAGCATGAGGATTATAAAATATATTTTGGGTGGCCATTTTCTATATTTACATAGATATGAAAAAAAAAATCTAAGGGAAATTTTCAAAAAGAATTGGGGGTCATGGCCCCCTAAACTTATATTAACGCAGGTCTGCCACTTCATGCATGCATGCATCTGGCTGCAAGCACGACAAGATATATAGAGATTCTATATTGTGCAGAAAGTCCAACTAATTGAGACATATAGTACTACGTCCTAGCATTGGAAACGGTAGACAATCATCTCACCTAGTGATCACAACTCATATTTTGCTAAGAGAGTACGTACCCACCAGCTGGAGAAAAGGACATTGGCTAACTATCACAGTCAATAATTTAATTTGTCATATGTTCTGTTAAAAAAAACATATCTACGGATCAGTCACTTTTTACCAAAAACATGTTCAATAAAAAACTGATACGTACACATATAACTATTTCACAATTATTTTACAATTCATTTTTAATTAGCCATTGTATATATGTCATTTCATCAAACAATAATTTCAATTTTACGGAATTAAACTTCATTTTAAATGAAATTGTAAAATAATTATAGAATAATTGTAGGTTTATCATTTTCTTAAAAAATTATTGGATGTAAATCAACTATATAAAATATAGACCGATCAAGAGTACTATTTTAGTTCAAACATCCTGTATCCAGAATTTTCAAACATTCTTGTGGAAAACTTTTTACCGAAGATTTGTATATTCTGAAAGTAATTGAGATGTTGTTTCCGGACACCTAGTACGTACCCTAACATCGATGATTTCTTTTTCTTAATTTTTCTGTATAAATGTAGTACTGTAGGCTCCACTATTTAACTTTCTCTCAATTTAATTAGGTCCTACGATTTAAAAATAAATAAATAAATCTGATTTATCATAAGTAGATCAGCAAATCAATCAATTATAAACAAAATAATTGTTCATATACACTTCAGATTCTATTTCTATCTATGTACTTGTTTATGTAGATGATATCATAGTTATTGCTTCTAAGTTATCTCTCATTTTTTATTTCATCACTATCTTACATTCTACTTTTCCTGTAAAAGATCTTGGAATGATGTTACATTACTTCTTAGGAATCCAAGTGTCGAGAACCACTGCTGGTTTATTTTTGTCACAGTCCCGTTATATTTCTGACCTTCTCTCACGAACTAATATGCAAAATTTGAACCCCGTATCTACGCCCATGTCCACCTCCACCAAACTTAGTGCTCTTGATGGGTCTACATTTGAAGACCCACAACTCTACCGTAGTGTCGTAAGGAGTCTACAGTATCTTCCTTTTACAAGGCCTGATATCTCCTATGCTGTGAACAAGGTTTGCAAATTTATGCATTGTCCTCGTTTCTCTCATTGGCAGGCTGTTAAACGCATACTTAGGTATCTCCATTTAACAGCTTCATTTGCCTTACATTTTTCTCTCAATTCATTGACAAAACTCCATGCCTTCTCTGATGCTAGCTGATTGGGCTGGTTGCCCTGATGACCGGAAATCCACTGGTGGTTTTTGTATCTTTTTTGGTTCACACTTAATATCAAGGGAATCCAAGAAGCAACCTACGATTGTTTGCTCTTCAACAGAAGCTGAATACAAGTCAATAGCAAATACTGCATATGAACTATTATGGCTACAATCTATCTTAAAAGAGTTAGTCATTTTTCGACAAATGAATAATTCTATTTGAATACATTTACACCATACACCATCCACGTATCCTAATTTGATCTGCAACATGAATTTTAAAATTTGAATCTTACAAATCAAATTATGTCATGTAGATGGTGTGTGGTATAAAGACTTTCAAATAGCACCTACTATTGGGCAAAAAATGCCTTACATAGTTCTGATGAGATTGTTCATATTGAGGCTAGTCCCTCTTGTATTCATTTCTTGTTATAAAGGAGGTTATTAATAAAACAACTTTGATTTAAAAAAAAACAATTTGATATGATATATATTGTGTTAATTAAGTCCTACTAATAGTTTGAGTGGCAATACAGCCATCGAAGAAATGCTCCGAAGAAGTGTCCTGAATAGTTCATTTTTTTTTCATGTATTTTTTTAATCATCATAAATATCATAAAAAAAATTTACAATATTATTAAAAAAATACTTCCTTAAAAAATACTTCCCAACTTCGGTGGATTTTTCATTAGTCTAATAGTTTATGATCATTCAACGCATTTATATTAAAACATTTTAGATCCATTCAACTTATTTATATTAAAATAATCCAGATTGCCTTGATCAAGCGTGTTCGAGAATCCAACATTACCGAGTTGGATAGAAGAGACAAAATAACATAAAAAATGATACAGTCACCGAGTTGGGTGAAATTATTATTACTATTATTTATTTAATCGAAGTATTTTTTAATAATATTATAAATTTTAAAAAAATATTTAAAAATATAAAAAAAATGAATGAAAAAGAAAAATTATATTATTTTGACAGCTCATTTTGATATCTTATATATTTTAATTTATTTTATTTAATAGTTAATGAAGTAGTTATATTGATATTTTTTAAAAATATTTTAAAATGATAAAAAAAAAATAATTTGTGCTAAACAATAAGCCAACTATCAATATGTACGACAGCTTAACACTATTAAAAAAACATATATATTTTTATTCTTAATGCTCGGTGGATGTACTACTGCTCAAATAACATATATGTCATAGAGTCGACCTCAACCTTACCGCTCTTTACTTTTTTGTTTTTCTTTTTTGTCTCATTTTCTTAAATATTTTTTTAATATATTTAAATATTTTTAAAAAATAAAAAATATATTTTAATAAATTTAAAATTATTTTTTTAATCATTAAATAAAAAAAAAATTAACAAGCAGCCAAATTGAACGATAAGCTTAGAGCGCTGAGTAGTCTTTTCCATATGTCATGTGATTTGTCTGCTATAAAAAATTGGGCACGCGCGATTAGAAGAGTAGGTGGTGATGTGATTGAGAGAGACAGAGAGAAAATATCAGATAGAAGAAAAAAGAAAAAAGCTGAGACAAGAACGAGGAGATGCATGCATGCAATGTAAATTGGATAAAAAGAAAAAAGTTGAATGACTTTTGACATCTGAATCTTAGAACGAGTGGGGCCTTGGTTGTTATATGCCCCCATTAATGCCGGGGCTCACATTTCAGTCATTTTTATTTTTCTTAAACATGTTTTGGGAAGGTGATGCTGATTTTTCCCTCACTACCCTAAAAGCTAACTACCATGTGCATAGTTGATCCATTCCCGGGAAGGATTATTAATCATTCCTAGCTGGCAAGCAAACATTATCATCAAGTTCAATGTGTGCAGAAAACATTGCCCTAATAATGCAGTCAGCGTGTACCTTTGGACTGTCATGACCACCTTGAATCTGTTTTAACTTTCCAGGAAATCTCACATTTTGTAAGTGTTGACTTTAACGCTCCGACGTCGTAACCAAATGTTTTACTCCTCCCACCGGCTTTCTATTCTACATGACATGATGAGGAAAACATCGGATTTTAGGCACCCACGTACGGAAGTACTAAAAGAACTCGGAAGACGTTGGCCGGAGATCTAAAGCACTACTTGAAGATGAAGATCTATATATAAATAAGAGAACGAATTAGGAGGTTTGAGGACACATCAATATGGCATATATGGGGGTTCTTTTATATATATATATATATGTGGGGGTTTGCAGTACAAAAACAGAAGTACAAAAGATATCTGTTAGTACAAAACATCGGTCGACGTACTACTAAATAATAGTCGATTTTCACGTTTAAATGTTTGATTGGAATCCAGTACTTAAAACAACTTTGAACCCTTTTTCTTGTGGACGTTGTCGGAACAATATTCATATATGTAGCTTATAACGAATACATAAATTATATGACAGACCCAAACCATTTAAGGTATAAAGAATATGGCCATGGTAGGCCGGTTTGGTGGAACAAAGGAATATTACATTGTTTTTGCTCTTTTCTTTTATTTTACAAAAAATCTTCACAATCTCCTACTATTTTAAAAATTTTAAAAAAAATATAGAATGTGGAGTGTGGTGGAGGTTATGTAGCAAAACCTTAAGAAAGTTGTTTTGAGATTTGAAAGAAAAAAGTAGTATTATATTTTATGTGAGAATTTGAAAAATATGTAATAATAAAGATGAGATGAGTTGAGGTAGTTTGTAAATCCAAACCACCCATTAGGGTCTGTTTGGTAACATAATTGTTCTCAAATATTCTCCGATTTTTCTTTCTAAACAATTCAAATACAAATTATTTTCAATTTTAAATATTCAACTTTTTCATTTAATTATTAATATAACCTAATTATTACAACTTTTCTAAACTTCTAAATAAAACAAAACAAAAAAGTATTATTTTTTAAATTTTAAAATAAAATTAAAATTAGAAAATTAATTATATTCAAACAATTTTTAATTTTATAATATTTTTTCAACTTTCTCTCTTTATCCAAAATTTAATAAAATACTTTAACTTAAATCATTTTATTAATATGCACATATATATATATTATAAGTCATTTCTGATAATAACTTTAATTAGAAATAGGACATCTTAAATTAATTAATAGATCGCTAATTCTTTTTTTAAATCAAAGAAAATCACCGGCTAAGTATTTCGTTAATACAAATATTAAAGTATTAAAAGTATTGAACCTAAAAAAATTATAAAATTTTTAATTTTTGGGGCGTCTCAATCGGATGTCACCGGCCGGTACCTAAGGTCAAAGTTATCATTAGTTTTTATAATTAAAAAAAATCACCTCAATCGGACATTTGATAATCTGTATCTTTATCGCAATTAATGGAGAATTAGTGGTAACGCGCTTTTGTTGTGACCAATTTACCTTCTTTGTCCTCACCGCTGGCTATATATTTTATGGAAAAGAAAGGAAAATAAAATAGCGATGAAAATGACACATAATATTATTACACGAATTTTACGTTATCTATATATATTTGATGTGCGCGCGGCCTTTGTCTGCGGCATCGATCGCCATTAATATATCTTAAACAAAAGAATTTATATATGGAACCTTATAAGTTCAAACGAGAAAATCAAAGATGCCGGAACAATTGTATGCATGTGCCTTAATTTCCTTCAAATTAGTGACTTAATCCACGTGACATTTGTACGTACGTAGTTATAAATATCTGAATTAGATTGCCGACGACATTTCTTTGTGGCTGCTACTATTAGACAAAAGATTTTGTAACGTGGTTATTTACAAAATAATCATGAGGAAGACAATCTCTAATAGGCTGAAAATTATTTTGTCCAAAGTTATTTCCCCTAATCAACATGCATTTCTTACAGAGTGACTATTATGGATAATATTCTTCCCGATTATGAGGCTATCCATTCCATTCCAAAAAGAAGGAGGGGTAAAACAGCTGTCATGTCTATTAAGTTTGATAAGATTAAAGTTTATGATATGGTGAAATGGAAGTTTCTTGAAAAAGTGATGCTTCAATTGGGTTTTGATTCTAGCTGGGTTTCATTGATTCTCTCATGTCTATCTTCGGTATCTTATCATATACTCCTTAATGGTGTGCCTATATCATGTATTTTTCCTTGTCGGAATATCCGAGAAGGTGATATGTTATCTCCGTATTTGTTTGGTTTATGTGTTGAAGGGTTATCTTATCTCATTCAAGAAGCTGAGAACTGACAATTGATAAGGAGTGTAAGAGTATATAAAGGTGTTTCAAAAATTACTCATTTATTGCTAATGACAGTTTACTGTTTGTAGAGCTAATATGGTAGAAAATTCTGCACTACTACACTAATCAATATTTTTGCAACTTCATCTAGCCAGTGGGTAAATTTGGAGAAAACAGAGTTATTAATTAGTAAAATTGTTGGGAGGAAGAAGTGATTGCTATTAAGGCACTTTGGAATGTATAAGTTCATTCAACACGATATTGGGGTTACCATCCTTTGTTGGGGTTTCTCGTTATATCACTTTCCAGGATCCTGGTTAATTTCTCGACCAGCTTGTGATAAAAGTTTTCTTTCCACTAATTACCATCCTTTCGCTTGGAAGGCTTGTACCAATAGCTTACCTACAAAGGTTAATTTACAAAAAAATGGGTACAGTGGCTTATGGGATCTATGCTCATTTTCATTTGAAGAATCAAGATGTAATCCGTTCTTTATGTTTATGTTGTAATGTTTCACAAATCTGGGAGGTTCGAAACAAACGTGGTACTATTTAAAAAACAAACGTGCTACTTACATCGTTTGACTACTATATATATATAATATGTATTATTTTATACAATTTATTTTTGTAATATATATATATATATATCTCATATTTGTTAATTGTGTTGTATATGGGCTGGTGTTAGGGTAACCCATATAGAATCAAAGGCCCATACCTAGATTTGCACCAAAAGAAGCATAATCTTCTATTTAGAGATTTAGAGAGAGAGAGAGAGAGAGAGAGAGAGAGAGAGAGGTGGTTGGGAGAATCAAGCGTCGTCTTCATCGTTGGGAAGCCTGGAGAGGCCACCTTTCAAGATTTTTAAAACTGATTCTATCTCCATCTATGGTATTACTATCTAACTCTTATTTCTAAATTGACGGATGTTGAATTTGTATATTCTATGGTTGGCTGATGAGAAAATGAAGTAAAGAAAATTGAACAGAAATTACAAAAATCCCATTTTGGACCGAAACACCTGTTTCGGGCGAAATACCATAATCCGGTTGGAATGTCTTGAAACAAGCCAGACCTCAATCCGAAACAAAATGCCCCACGTAACTGTGCCAGTTATTGTTCCGGTATGAAAAATTGAATTGCTATAGGATCATTGCATGTGATTGGGAGGGAAAAGTACTATTGGCCACAATGACAATGAATCAGAATCTCTTTCCTGAACCCTTACTGGTAGAAACTTTTGGTGCTCTTCAAGCAATAATATTTGGTTGAGTCTAAGGAACATCACACTCGAGTGAGATTCTCTTCCAAGTGATCTAAGCCATTAACAAAAGCTGAGGATTCTTGGACTAGCACAGGAATACTTATCAATGATATCAAACATAAACTTCTAAGTTTTGATCAGTTAGTCCATCAAATTAGAAGAGAGGCCATTGAAGTAGCCCATGTTTTGATAAAGGAAAATGATGGTATGATTTTCAAATATGCCCACCAAATATGTCCACTCATATATTTTTATTTTTTATTTTTTTTTCTTAATGGTTAAGGAAGTGACTATTATTAAATTTATGTTTATATTTTAATTTTTCTTAATGATCAATGATGTTTAAGAAATGCTTAAAAAAAGATAAGAAAAAAAAAAAACTCAATTACACTAGTGTGCATATTTGTGAGGTGCACCCTAGCATTGTCCTTCGATAAAAGAATAATTCTATTTGAACACATTTACACCATACACCATTCACGTGTCCTAATTTGATCTAAAAGAGAATTTTAAAATTTGATTCTTACAAAATAAATGATGTCATGTAGATGGTATGTGGTCTAAAGGTTTTCAAATAGAAGTACCTACTATTGAGCAAAAACTACCTTACATAGTAGTGATGAGATTGTTCATATGGAGGCTAGTCCCTCTTGTATTCATTTCTTGTTATAAAGGGGTTTATCAATAAAACAGCTTTGATTTTAAAAACAATTTGATATGATATATATTGTGTTAATTAATCCTATTAATAGTTTATGATCATTCAACCCATTCATATTAAAACATTTTAGTTCGATTCAACTCATTTATATTAAAATAATCCAAATTGCCTTGATCAAGCGTGTTCGAGAATCCAGCATTACCAGTTTATTTACAAATTAGTTCCAAGGTAAGAAGAGACAAAATAACATAAAAAATCATAGAGTCACCGAGTTGGGTCCCAACAAATTATTATTATTATTATTTATTTAATAATTAAAGAATTATTTTTTAATGATGTTCTATTTTTTTTAATGTTTAAAAATATACAATGAATGACAAAAAAAAGAAAAATATAACTTTGACACCTCATTTTGATACCTCATATTTTATTTTATTTTTTATTTACTAATAGTTAATGAAGTAATTATATTCATATTTTTTTATATATATTTTAAAATAATTAAAAAAATATAAATTAAAAAATTAAAAAAATAAAAAGATAAAATTTGTGTTAAGCAACCCGCCAGCGGTCAATTCTAACGGCAGCCTAACACTAATGAAAAGAAATACATTTTATTCTTATCGTATCGAAAGGATATTCGGTGGATGCAGCAGTGTTCAAATAACATATATATATATATATATATATGTGTGTGTGTGTGTGTGTGACATGTCATGTGTGATTGAAAAAGAGAGAAATTATTAGGTAGAAGAAAAAAGAAAAAAGCTGATACGAGAAAGAGGAGATGCAAATGTAAATTGGATAAAAAGAAAAAACTTGAATGTCTTTTGACATATGAATCTTAGAAGTTAATTAGAGGTAATTGCTTTTTTTAACGAGTGGGGCCTTGGTTGTCATTAATGCCGGGGCTCACATTTCAGTCATTTTTATTTTCTTAAATTAATGGAATTGTTTTTGACTGAATTTCAAAAAAGACATAATCGAAGCATTAGCGTACACGCTATTATAGACAAGAAAGTAAAAGCGTTCCTGGGAAGAAATTATTAGCCATTCCTGTAAATGAAAACAGTATATTTTCACATGCGCTCGCAGGAAAAGCACATTATGATTCATGCACCATCCAAATTAAATAATTTTAGTACAACGTACGAAGTGACACAAACATCGACTCCATGAATATCTGGTCGTACGCATCATTAATTTCTACCGATGCCAGAGTGGATTACAGATTACAACTTCGTCCCTAGCTAGTTAATTACATATATAGGATCACTTGCATGACAACTACTTGTTTGTTTTAAGCGAATGATTAATTAATGAGCACAGAAACATTAATCCATATATAGACATCAAACATATATACATATGTTTGAATAGAAAATTAACTTGTTTTTATTCATGATATATGGGTTTTGTTACACAATTTCTACCACACTTCATATTTTATATTTTTAAAATTTTTAATATTTTTTTAAAAATTCTTTTTTGAATTTATTCTTTCTAAACTATTTCAAATTTTCTATTCACTATTCATATAAAAATATTTGATAAAAGAAAAAAATAAAAAATAAATAAAAAAAAATGATGTATGGAGGTTGTATAAATTATAGGAGGTTGTAAAAATTTTATGGTAATATATATTGTTCTTGAGGTCAGAAGCACCTAGATTACTGGGAATCAAATAAGACATTAAGTACTGAGTAAGTTCTTAATTTGTCTTATTTATTTTTATAAAACTTCTCAACTAATCTTATCTTATTTTATCAAATTATTATAATTTTTTTAAATTCTCATATAAATTATAAAATAATTTTTATATATGTATGTTTTTCTTTTGGAGTGCTATTTAGGTTGGTAATTAATGGATCACGTGATCATCTAGATTAATGTTGCTTCATGGCGATGGCCAAACTAGAAGAATTATAATATGGTTCGCGACAGCGACAAAATCAGGAGGCAGTCGTAATTAATTAACTTGTCTCTTACGGTTCAAACAAAAACTTATTTCAATTCGATTTAAACGTGAGTCACTGAGTAAGGACACCGACCTCAAGAGTCAAGACCTAATAATTTCAGCTTTCCAGACTTGACCATTTGTTTTCGAAAAGAATGTAACGCAATATATAGAGTCACCAATAATCGAAAGGGTTACGTAAATGAGTAATTCTACATAGAGATTACTGTAGAGGTATACTCGTTGCACTTACTACGTAGTTACCGTTAGATCTTTTTTTTTATCTTCTCTGTGTGTGGTCTAAATAATGCCACATCATGTGTGTAAAAATGGATTCTCCAAACAGTAGCTTCTATCTATATTTATTCTACGTAAATATACCATTTATTAGAAAATATTTTCATAATTATAAAAAATTAAAAATAAATATTTAATCTTGTTTGTTTTCGGAGATGAGATGAGATGAATTGAGATTAAAGTTAAAAAGTTAAATAAAGTATTGTTAGAATATATTTTTTAATATCATTTTTACTTTGAGATTTGAAAAAGTTGAATTGTTTATTTTATTTTGTATTGAAATTTGAGAAAGTTATAATAATTATATGAGATAAGATGAGATGGATTTGAAAAAGTTAAATTGTTTATTTTATTTTGTATTGAAATTTGAAAAAATTATAATGATAAAATTGAGATGAGGTGAGGTGAGATGTTTTTTGAAAACAAACGAGGCCTAGCTCTTTAATATTAAGGGTTCTGCTCTCTCTGCTTCAGGCATCCACTTCTCAAAGGAAGATTCGAAAGCTATAGCTTCAAAAGATGATGAAACAAGTCTGCCATAACAAAATGCACGTGTGGAATATTATGAAATTAACTGGATTCGATGTGAAATATTCTCCCTTGATCTTTGTAATAGTCTATAAATACTTGGACTCAAAATATATTTGTAATAATTAAGGAAAACTAAGTAAAATACCTATGTGAAAAGGAATTCTATGAAAGAAGCATTTTGTTGGGCACCTTCTTGGCGTTAGTTCATTCCTCTATATTTCTCTTTTTCATTTTTTCTTCATGTTACCAAAGCTCTAAAACAGACTCACTCCTTTGTCTGTGCATTTTGGAACTTGAAAAATTTTCATCATTAGCCAATCCCTCCATCACCAATTTGGCCACCCACCTTGTCACTGTAAAACTTACTATTGACAACTACCTACTCTAGAAAGCCCAGATTCTACCGTTTCTCAAAGGCCACCAATTATTTGGTTATGTCGATGGCTCAATTCCCATACCCTCTCCCACTCTTGACGGCAATATTAACCCAGATTATACGAAATGGGTTCTTAAAGATCAGTTGATGTAGCGTCCTCGACCCCTAAGTGTGATTTGGTGGAAGTCGTGACACCGGGATGATGACCACATGGATCACACACCCTCATCGCCATGTGCAAGTGTATGCAAACATGCGTAAAAGTGTGCAGCAAAAATAGCTCAGCAGAAAGATATAAAGCAGTCAAAACTAAGTACCAGAAATTTTAAACTTTACAACCCAAAATAAAAACTACCAATGGATTATACAGTCATCTAACTGAAATAAAGGAAATGAAACAAGGTCCAACAACAAATACGAGTACACTCCCAAGCCTTCACTCCTCAGGTGGGGTCGGTCCCTCCTGCTTATATCCATTTTCTGCATCAAAGCCTACAGTTCTATGGGTAGTAATACCAGAGTGAGATTTCGCAATCTCAGTAAATAATCAACACGCACCAGCCAAGAGTTTAAAATAAACATTTACACAACCAACAAAGTAAAACAACAATACAAGCAAAAGACCACAATATCCATTTTGCCGCCCTTTCCAAAAAACAACACATTTAAATAGAGCACTCATGTCAAAAACCCCTTTGGCCAAAACACAACTATTTTTTTACGCATGCATCACAGTCTCCCCTATGGACCATCTGCACATCTTAACTTCCTTCGTCACACCACTGGTAACGTATGTGCATGTGACTTCGTAATGCCCAACTTTGCGCCCGGCGTGTAGGTGACCAGGCATCCTCTAGTCCCCACCAGCAGAGGGACCACAGAGTCAGCACTAGAGCGTTACCGTCTCGTCTGAGCCTATTGTCACCCGACGACAACCCAGGGGACATCACTCAGTTTATTACGTTCCCGGGTGACTAGAGGAGCTCCTCCGAGATAATGTCCCATCTCGGCTTAAAGTCGTGATCTATATAAAGTCCATACAATCTTTTTAGTTACGTATGCACCATGGTCTCCCCTAGGGACCATCCACACACCCTGGCTCCCTTCGTCACCCCACGGGTAACGTCCGTGCTTGTGACTTCGTAAGGAGCGATGCTCAGCTCCGTGCTCGACGCGTATGTGACCAGACATCCTCTAGCCCCCGCCAGTGAGGGGCCACGAAATTGTGCCAAGATCATTACCGTCTTGGCTAGGCCAACTGTCACCCAGCAACAACCCAGGGGACATCACTCAATTTATTATGCTCCCGAGTGACCAGCAGAGATCCATCGAAATAATGTCCCATCTCGGCTTGGAGTTGTGATACGCACGCACGCACATGATATCTCCAGTACACCAAAACTCAGTTTTCAATTCACACAACATGGCATAACACAGCATAATTAAATAATCAGAATAAATAGTAATTACGGTAAAGATGTAGATGCATGATAGACAGTATATTGGATGACATGGCATAACACACATCAAATAATATACAACATCACAACAGTCACAATATTCATAGTTTCACAAATCCAACTACACGCGTAATCTTATCTTCCATCTGACCCATGGCCCAATTTCCACAACCACACACAGTTATCAATTCCAACACTTTGTCGGACCCAAGGCCCATCTCAACATAGCCAGACTCCAAACAATGTTAGTGACAAATAGATGTCATAATCCCAAGGGTCGCGTTGGAGAGGTACTTATAACTCGGTCAGGAAATCTGGATGATCAAGTGTGCGTCGATCTACAGGTCCCGTGATTGGACAAGCGCGTTCATCGCTACACATACGAACACCAAACAGTTAGTAAATAAACAATCAAAAATAGAAAACTAAAAACCAGCTTCGAGCCAGCTTTGCCTCACCGAGGTGAAGCTAAAAGTGGTGGAGCAGCTGTGGGGCAGGGGCAGATATGGGCTCAAACTCACAGGTTGGGTCGTTTTGTGAGATAGGGATGACGGGTAAGGGAATGTGGGTGCTTGAGGATGGTTGCATAGCCTTGAGAAGGCAGCTGGGGGTTGCTGAGCATGGTGGCGCATGGTGAAAACTCTCCTGAGGGATTCAGGAAGCAAATTAAAGGATGGGGTTTCACTAGATCTAGGCTTCGAGATGGAGAGAAGAGGAGTTGGGATGGGTTTCGAAGGGTGGTGATCCAATGTACTCGTGGGTCGTGGAGCTAGGGCATGATGGATGCAACCCTGGCTGCGATAGGAGGAGCGCGATGGTGGGGGAGGTGTCGCTTAATGTGACGGTGGGTGCCTATTGGCATCATCGAAGACGGAGAAAGAACTAGAGAGGGGGGGTTTCGCAAACAATGAAGCGTGGCAATGCTGGATTGGTGACGGTGGGTGGCGCTACAAGGGTCACGGGTGTGGAACGAGCGGTAGTGGTGCAGCCCGATGGTGGAGGGGTTTGCAGTGGGCGATGTAGAGCTCAGGGAAGGAGAAGGCAGAAGGAAGAAAAAGAAAGAAAGAAAAGAAATGAAAGAAGAAAAAGGAAGAAGGGGCAACGGCGCAGTAGGGGAGAAGGGAAAGATATAAGCCCTAGGGGCTCTTTCCAAAATGGTGCCGTTTAGGGCACAGGTGCTAGGCCCTTCACACACACACACACACCCCCACAGCCCAAACAGAATACACACACAAAACCACTACACAAAATCCCAAACTCAAAAATAAAATAAAATAAAATAAAAAGATATAGTAAAGTAAAAATAAAATATACAACCATTAATAATAAATAAGTAAATAAAATCACAAAAATAGGGATCTCATAGTTGATCCTTTCATCAATTAATTCGTCTCTTACTGATGTGGTTCTAGCCTAGGTGCTTGAATGCACCACCTCGCATGAAGCTTGGTCTACTCTTCATAATCTTTTCTCTGCACAATCCTCTACTCATATTATGCAAACTAAATACCAGTTGGCTACCTAAAGAAAGGGTAGGAATCCATCACCGGCTATTTTCACAAAGTAAAATCTCTTGCCTCCTCCCTTAGTGCCGCTGGTCACCATTACCTTCCTCTGGGTTCACCATTTATCTTTTAGCGGGTTTAGGTCCAGACTATGAATCCATAGCTACCTCTATTATGACTCGGCCAGAGCCACTTTCTTCATCCCAAGTCTTTAGTTATCTTTTAAATCATGAATCAAGACTGGCTCACCAAACTCACTCTCTCCTTTCAGGAAGTCCTTTTGTCGCTAACACTACAATCACTAAGTCATTGTCTTCATCCACCCCATCTAACCAAGGTCGTGGACGTGGATTTAGACGAGGTGGTGGTCGTGCTAGCACTGGTCACTGTTCCAGTTTTTTCTCCAGTCAACCTACTCAAAGACCAACCTGTCAAGTCCGCCATAAACTAGGCCACACGGCTTTGTCGTGTTACCACCATTTTAATCAGGCCTATCAATCCTCAGCTCCACCATCCCTTATTGCCAATTACACAACACTCCCACCCTTCATAGCTCCCTTTCATTCAAAACACTAGCACGACTCAGATCCTTACCCTCTCTTGCAAATTCTTTTTCCCAATCTTTTACATATTCCTTTAATCACTCGAAATTTATTGTTTGTTCGTCAATTCCATTTAGATAATTATGTGTTTTTGAATTTAACTCCTTTGGTTTCTTTATGAAGGATCTGCATACTTGGGAGGTGCTTCTCCATGGACTCATTAAAGATGGACTTTATGTGCTTCAATCTACTACTGAGGCTATGTCAACTTCCAGACAACCTCTTTCCTCTACTACACAATCCCTACATCAGGCACTTCTTAGTGAAAGAACTATTGCACGATCACCACTAACTCAGTTCCTCCATTTTGTTCAGCATGTCTAAAAGCCAAGTCCCATGCACTTCCTCACCCCCTTTCCCCTTCCCGATCACAACATCCCTTTCAAATGGTTTTAGGTTTTATCTATCAATTGTAGACAATTTTACCAAGTATATATGATTTTTTTCTTTACATGCTAAATCTGATGTTGTTACTATTTTTTTGGTTTTTTGTCACTATGTCAGCAATACATTTTCCTTTAATGTTGTCTAAATACAATCTGATTGGGGAGGAGAGTTTCGGCCACTTAATTCTTTACTCAAATCGTTTGGTATATGTCATAGAATTACATGTCCTTATTCACATGCTCAGAATGGTAGCATTGAAAGATATCATCGACACATTGTTGAAACAGGACTGTCACTGTTAGCCCATTCTTCAAATCCAAATAAATACTGGGTCAAGGCTTTTCAAACAACTACAATTGTATGCCCAACCCAATTTTAATAAATATTTCACCATTCCAGGCCTTATTTCATCATCCACCTGACTATTCATTTGTGCGTGTTTTTGGCTATGCATGCTGGCCCAACTTACAGCCTTTTAATCGACATAAAATGGACCTGCCCTCACAACTCTGTGTCTTTATGGGCTATAGCCCAGACCATAAAGGCTATAATTGTCTTCATCTCCTAACTAGGCGAGTTTACATATCTCAGGATGTACAGTTCAATGAAAACTCCTTTCCCTTTGCTCCCATGTCCAGCCCGTTAACTCTGCCTTAGTCCTTTCATAATCCCATACCACCCTCTTTTGAATTTTCCTTGGACCTGCTATCTCATGGGCCTAGACCCGCTACTATGTTACTCCAGGAGCCCACTCCATCACCTCCACCCTTGTAGCCTACAAACCAAGAATTCCTACCTAATCCTTCATCTTCTTCATCTTCCGTATCACAATCTCCAGTCTTTAAAAACCCCACAACATCCTTCTAGCCATCTTCATCTTCAATCTCTCTTCTTGAGCCTCCCACACTGCCATCCACTACTCACCCCATGATCACCCACTCTAGAGATAACATCCGAAGGCCCCTACTTAGATATAATGGGACGATTCCCTAGCCGCCCCCCAAATCCTCCACTTCACTTACAGTCTCTAAGCCATCCACCATCCTTGAGGAACCTTCATCATACACCGAAGGCTCCAAATACCCTAAGTGGTGTGCCGCCATGGCCAGTGAATTTGTTGCTCTCCTCCACAACTGCACTTGGGTTCTAGTCCCTCCCTCACCTAACCTCAATACTCTCAGCTCCAAATGGGTTCTCAAGACTAAAAGTCATGTCGATGGCACCCTTGAGCACCATAAGGGTCAACTGGTGGCAAAGGGTTCCATCAGCAAGCTAGTCTTGACTACACAGAGACTTTCAGCCCTGCGGTAAAACCAGTGACCATTCGGCTTCTCATCTCCATTGTTGTTACCTGAAACTGGCCTCTGCATCAGCTTCATATTCACAACACCTTCTTGCATGGTGATCTGGAGGAGGACGTCTTCATGCATCAACTTACTGGGTTTGTAAATCCTAACTTCCCTCATCATATTTGTAAATTGAGAGAGTCAATTTACGATCTGAAACAAGCCCCTAGGGCTTGATTTTTCAAATTAAGTTCTAAACTGTTATCCTGAGGCTTTCATGGTTCCCTTTCCAATTCTTCTCTATTTATTTTTTCTACTACGTTTGATTCCATTTATGTTCTCATTTACGTAGATGATATTATTGTGACTGCCTCTAATCCCTCTTTTATTGCTAAGTTCATTTCTTCTCTTCGGTATGATTTTCCAGTTAAGGATCTTGGCATGTTACATTACTTTTTAGGCATAGAAATATGTCGTAATTGAACTGGTCTGATCATTTCTTAGTCTCGCTATATATCTAACTTGTTAACTTGAACTAATATGCATAAGTCCAAGTTAGTGTCTACCCCCATGTCTACCTCAGTCAAACTTACTACTCTTGATGGCTCCTCTTTTGAGGATCTTCAACCTATCATAGTGTTGTTGGTAGCCTCCAGTGTCTTGCCTCTACTTAGTTCGATATCTCTTTTGCTATAAATAAAGTCTGACAGGTTATGCATTATCCTCTTCTTCCTCATTGGCAAGCTGTAAAGAGAATTCTATGCTATCTTCAATTAACTACCACTTTTGGACTTTATTTTTCTTCCTCCCCTTCTCTAAAACTCACTACCTTTTCTGATGCTGATTGGGCCGGTTATCCTGATGACCAAAAATCCACCGGTGGTTTTTGTATCTATTTTGGTTCACATCTTATTTTTTGGGACTCTAAGAAGCAGCCTACTATAGCCAAATCCTTGACTGAGACTGAATACAAAGCTGTGACTAATACCACATGTAAGTTCTCTGAATTCAATCCTTATTAAAAGAATTAGGCATCTTTCTTACTGATCTACCAACTTTGTGGTGTGACAACTTTGGTACTACTTATATATTATCCTATTCTGCACTCTAAAATTAAACTTGTTGATCTTGATTACCATTTTGTGAGGGATCTTGTGACGGTAAAGTTCTTAAAGTTTTCTTCGTTTCCAGCAAAGATCAAGTTGCTGATATACTCACCAAGCCACTCTCTACAGCCAGATTCACTCTTCTACTCTTAAGCCTCACCATTTCTCCAGTGCCACTTGAATCGCGAGGGGCTATTAAGGCTCCTGCTCTCTCTACTTCAGGCATCCACTCCTCAAAGGAAGATTCGAGAGGTATAGCCTCAAAGGATGATGAATCAAGTCTGCCATAACAGAATGCACGTGTGGACTATTCTGGAAGGATCTAGAAGAATATTACATAACAGAATTACTGAGTTGTATGGCTTGGATTCGATGTAAAATACTCTTTGTTGATCTTTGTAATAGTCTATAAATACTTGGAATTAGAATATCTTTGTAATAAGGAAAATTGAGTTAGTGAAATACCTATGTGAAAAGGAATTCTATGAAAGAAGCATTTTGTCGAGCACCTTTTGGGCGTTACTTCATTCCTCTGCATTTCTCTTTTCATTTTGTCTTCATTTTATAAGTTTAACATGTTTGGGAACATGGTTTCTAATAGTAGCTTAGTTTTGCACATTTATTTCATTAGTAGATAGCTTTATCACATTTAGTATAGGTTAATTCATGCATATTATAGGTTGTTTTAGAATAATGTTATTTTCTTAAATTTGTGCTTAAAATTATTTTTAATGCATAAATATATTTTTTGTAGGGTTTGAAAGTAATTTGGATCAAGAAAAAGAGAAAGATATCACATAGGGAATCCACATGAAGTCCAAGTTCGAAATGCACTACGAGACAGCCTGGATACTCACATATCTAATTGATGCGATTCTTGATGGGTTGAAAATCTATCTTAAAGCGCTAAAACTTTGTATATATTAAAGATTTCTAAATTCAAATTCCTGAAGCGCGTACGAGGCTACCAATATAAGTCCTAAAAGTCAAGCGATTGTTTAGGCGGGAATTATGAAAATGTTAGGGTTTCCTTTCAACCCTATATAATCATATCATTAGGATGAAATTGGAGGGTGGGAGGCCAGGGAAAACCCTAGTTTATTGTTTTATTTTCTTTTACTTATGGATTGCTAAACACCTTGGTAAGGTGTAGGGTAGAGCCCAACCATCTTTTGGTATGTTCTTAACAATCTGTTTATAGTTTTTTTGTTTAAGTTTTGATGTTTTCAGATTGATTTACCATTCTAGAAAAGAGATTTATTCTATATATTTCTTTGATTTATTGTAGAGTTTGAGCATGTTGAATACTTTCCATTCCCTACGCATAAATTCTGTAGACTATTTTGCCTAAAATCAATCCAATTCATAAAACTATCTTTGAAAAGTCATATGTTCTTTAATTGCTCAATCGTCTGACTAAGATCATCCTTTGTATGAAGTTTACTTGAGTTATCAAGTAGATTGTTGAAACTATCATTAGACGCGTTGTGTGTGAATCCTGAAGCCTTAGTGTTTTAAGATATTGATATTTTTCTCAATAGTTTTGACATTTGTTTCCAAACTCAATCAACCCTTGATAATTTTCCTATTAAGTTTTCTTGTTCTATTTTATTTTATTGCTATGGATTGCAATTCTACACCCTTCCTTGTGGATTCGATCTCAGACTCACCGAGTTATTACTTCGCGACAATCCTACACTTGGGAGCATTATTAAAATCGTAGTAAGTTTTTGGTGCCGTTGTAGGGGAAGGCAGCGTGGTTGAAGCAACCCACTTTTGATGGGACATTTGTTGAGTTGTGAATTTCTTCACAATTTTGGTAATATCTTTCCAACCTTTTTATGCTTTTTTCTTTCTTTTTTTTTCTATTAAGTTTCAATTCTCTTGCTCTGAAAATCCGATGTTTTGATTTTCTGGCTTTTGACTTGGACATGCTATTCCGTTCATGATGAGTGTCAGTCAAATTGAATGAACTACACCTCATTTGATTATAGGTTACTTGAGAGATGTATAGAGATGTATTGAAGGAGGTATTGCGTCCTTGATTCGAATAATGGGGAAGAACGAGTTTTTGACAACAAAAGCAATTGTGAATCGAATCAAAGTGAAGGGCCACCTTTATAAGGTTTAATGGTATGGCCACATGTGCCAAAAACACTATCGTTACACAAATGGATTTAAGTGCCATTGCTTGAGAAAGAGCCACCAACATGAGATCCGTATTCATGAAGCACATGAATCGCAACGAACACTCGCAACGACCACTTCAACCATGCGATAAAAACACAAACACTGGATGAAACAAAAATAGCATACTTTTTGCAACTATTTTAGAACCCAAAGAAAGAAAGCATAGAACTCAATGGTAAACATACCTTCATTAGAATAGGACAAAACTAGACACCGACTTGCATAAATAAGACAACAACAAACACAATTGTAGATTTATAAGAATCGTGAAATTATCAAATGTCCCATATCGTAAAGGAAATATCTACCAATTCACTCAACAAATTGGTTAGTCGTCAAACATGCAATTAATTTAATAATTAAGTAATAACATAGAATAAATAAAATGCATAACAACAGTTTTGGTTACGAAGGGAAACCTTTTGAATAACTTTAGGATAGCCAAAACCAGAATAGTTGATCTCATTATTTGAAAATCAATTACAAGTAACTCTTAATTACAAAACCTTTGTAACTTAACTCTCTTACTTAACCTGACAAACGACCCGTTTCTCTTCTACTGCAGTAGCAGCCAGAATCTCTGGCAATCTTTAAACTCTTGACTTTCCTACTGGAACGCCAGTGGCTGAACTCGATCACTTCAACTCTGACACGGAGTAAGTACACACAAGAATTTTCTCATACTCATGCACTTGGATCACTTTCAAATACTTCCAATGTGACGCCCCGACTCCCACGTATAAAACAGCACAGGAGTCGTGACGTTAGGATGATGACAACACGGGTCACACATCCCAATGATAAGTGCTCAAGTGTGTGCAATGTGCAACCAGAGCACCAAAGAGTCGCAGCGGTTAAAATAAATCAGTCTACTAAGCACCAGAATTTTGTTTAATACAAAAATTATCCAAAATACATATATAAAATTACAGCAAAAGCCAAATACATAAACAAGTGAGAAATAAATTCTATAATCCAAGTGACAATAACCACATGCCACATTCTCCAGGGAGCCGATCCCACAAGCTCCACAACCTCACCTGCACAAAAATCTACAGTATCATAAAATAGTACCACAGGTAAGTAACAATCCAAACAATCTCCAAGATCAAAATACATTTAATGCTACCAACCATGCATGCATATGATGTACTATGCACTAGAACCAAAATATCATTTTTTTCCAAAAAATGAATATTTTTCAACACACGCCAAAATTCCATTTTGGCCCAAAAACATAATCCATCATTTTTTCCGAAAAAGATTCGCATAAAAATATTTATAGGACACTGTAGGCGAGAATCACAGGCGGGGACTCTACCACCATTCCTGCTTACCACCATCCTTACCAAATGCACCGTAGTAGGGAATCACAGGCTGGACTACACCACCATCCCTGTTTACCATCATCCCTATTGCGTGCATCGTAGGCGGGAATCACAGGCGGGACTATACCACCATTCCTACAGTTCCTCTCGACACAAGGAGTACCCATTAGAGCACTGTAGGTGGGAATCACAGGCAGAACTCTACCACCATCCCTGCTTACCACCATCCCTATCGCGTGCACCGTATGCAGGAATCGCAGGCGGGACTACCCCACCATCCCTGCTTACCACCATCCCTATCGCGTGCACCGTAGGCGGGAATCGCAGGCGGGACTATACCACCATCCCTATAGTCTCTTTTCCTTTAAATCACATAAAAACCTAATTTTTCATAAACACATGAACATGAATGCATTTACATGAAAACCCAGTTTTCAATTTACAAACATGAACATGCGTGCACATGCAATGTACTTGACCAACAACAATATCCAATAATCAATTCCAATAACTAAACACAACTTCAACCTCCAATCCATCCAACCCCCAAACCTCTTCGGATTCAGTCTGGCACAACCAACCAATCACAGTAATAATAAATAGTTAGCGCAAAAATATATTAAAATCTCAAAAGATATTTGGAAAAATACATACAGCTTTATAAAAATATTTTCGGAGGATCACGGAGGGGCTAGAAGCGCCAAAGCAGCAACTCCACAGTGTAAAAAACACTGTGGCCGAAAAACACAGTGAACCCAAATTTTAACGGGGTCAAACAAAGACTTGGGAACGGTAGGGTAGGACTTATGGAGGTTGGTGAAGCTAATGGAAGCGACGGTTGGCCGTGGGTGGCGGCCGAAACGGCGGTGGAAGGTCGAGGAGCTCAAATCGGAGTGGGTGTTCGTTGGGGAGGCTCCGGCAACAGATCGGGGCCGGGTTTGGGTCCAAAGGGTTGCTGAGATACCGATGATGAAGTGGTGAAGAGGTGGTGGCCAATGGTAGCCGGACGGCGACAGAACGGCGAAATGAAGCTCACGGCTTCGCACGGCTCGTGGTGGCGTTAGTCGGCCTGAGATTTGGTGGGCTAACTCGCCGGTAGCTGGGGAGTCCGGTGGTGCCGGCGATGAAGGCCACGGACGGCCGGAGGCAATACTGACGGGGTGAGAGGTGAACGGCGTGGGGAGAGAGAGGGTATCGGGCTGGGAGAGAGGATTTGCGGGAAAGAAAGGAGAAAAAAGAAAAGAAAAAGAAAGTGAAAAGAAAAAGAGGAGGGAAAAAGAGAGATTTAGACTTTCATCTTGGGTTTCAAAATGATCCAACGAAGAGGATTTTAAAACTACTAACTAAATAAAAATAATTCAAACACAGTGAAATACTTAATTAAAACAATAATAATTTTAAAATCCGTAAACAAACTAATTTAAATTAAAAATCAATTTAAATGCAAAACAATAATTAATATTAAGAAATCACATTAAAGTAGTTTTCACAACTTAAAATATTATAAAATAATATTTCTAAACTCCCTTAATTTAAAAACAAGAGAATAAATCCCTAAATTAATTAAAATAATCCTTCATTAAAAATACACTAAAATACAGGATGTTACATCCAAGTTCTGAAAAATAATGACCAAAAGATCTATTCCCTCAGTCGAAATCCTCATTTAAATAATCTGCCTAGTATTTAATCTGTAGTAAGATTCTGCTGATGGATTGAGGTTATTAGAAATTTGAGGCACAATAGGAATCTGCTGATGGTAGGACAAATTATTATTCATTTTCTTCTTAGTTTCTCAAATTGCTGCGACATTCACAACTCGTCATAAGAATGCCAACTGGTTGGCGGATCCTAATTAAAAAGAAATAAAATCTTATTAAGACTATTCTTATTAATTTATATCTAACATTCTTCAAAATGAAATTCTAAATCTTAATTTTATGTGCAAACCTAATATTCACATCAAACTAACTAATATAATAATAAACTATTTACAATTAAAAATCTAAATACACATACAATTTCATATGTGCATGCTTAGGTTATTAGTCACTTTCATATGCATTATTATAAATTGTATTGTTATAAAAATTTAAAAATGTCTTATTATAAAATATTACTCACCTTCATATGTGCATGCTTAATTAGGTTTGCACATAAAACTGTATTAAAAATTTAAAATATCAAAAAAAAAAAAAAATTAACATTGTTGTAAAATTTTATTTGTTTTTATTTATACTGTAATAATTACTCCAAATTTAATAATAATGTTTATAAAAATTTAGAATTTGCCAATGTCCTATGTAAAAATAAAAAAAGAGGATGGGTGGGTCGGGACTGCCTGCGCGATATAGCAAAAAGGAAAAGAAAAGAAAAAACGAACGGGCTAGATTGAAAGATAAAAGAAAAAGAAAAAGAAAAAGAAAATGTAGTTTAAAAATAAGATGAAAGTTATTTTTATGAGTAAAGTCCATGATGCACAACTCATAGGTTTATGTCATGCATACATGTCTATGCATTTGTTTGTGCTTATTTTTATATGCTTATGATATCTGTTGTATGTTATTTGTTTACTTGTTGAAATTTCTTGCAATCTTACTGTGGTAGTTTCTACTATCATTTCCCACTTGGAATAGTATAAGTTTTAATAGGATTAGAAAATTCCAATGGGAGAGTGCAAGAAGACAGCATCTCCTCCTGACAAGATCGTGCCTAAAATGGTTATAAACTCGCCTGAACCGTCCATCTTGGAGCTCCTTGAGGCGATCAACCAAGCTATTACGAAGATACTTGACAATATAAAGGATTTCAAATGCCATCACAATCGGGATAAGGATTGAAACTTAGAGAAAAGAGTGAAGCCCAAAACCTAAGATATTTTATGGTAGTTACTTTTTGAGAAACAATGTTTTGATGGATCCGTGTTTGTGATGTGGATTTTGGATTGTGCATATGCTTAAATTTTGAATGTTGATTGTTTGTTGGGTTGAATTGATATATATATGGTAATGTTGAAGTTTTATTTGTGCATTTAATTGTTCTGTTTTAACGTAGCGATCAACATTTTTGGTTAGAGAAAAGATCTACGATAGTTGATTTACATGTCATGTAGAAATTGCAACAAAACAACTACATATAAAAAAATGAGAAGCTTTTATGTTATAGTTGCAAAAAATAGCTACTTCACAACCAAGGTAAACATTTTTTTCTCATATTCTGAAATGAAAAATTTTTACATTATAATTAGAATATATTAATTCCTAATATCAGTAAATAATAATTTATTTACCATTTTTAGATGTCAAAGTTTATTTGGAAGCGTATACACTACAACAAATAATGCTTTTTCTCAAGAGTGACAGTCGTGGGAAAAAGTATATCCTTAGTGGGAAAAACTTTTTTTCACCAATTTGTTCCGCAGGAATCTCGTAGCCTTCTTTTTTCCACCAACGTTTGCGGCGGTTAAAATATTCTTTTTTCGTGGCAAATATAGTCTTAGGTGGGAAATAACATCATTTTCCATGAGAAAAGGTTGTGGCAAAAAAGTGTTTATCCATGACTCCTCTTTGCGGAAAAAGTTGTTTTTGGTATTTTCGACTAAATAATTTCATGGAAAATATATATTTTCCACGAAATTATTTTGTCGGAAATACTTATTTAGGAAGAAAGACTATCATGGGAAATAATTACTTCTGGCAAAAAAAAAAGTATTTGCCATGAGTTGTATTCGCGGCAAATTCTAAGAGATTTTAGAAAAAGAAAATTGTAAAATAAAAAAAGTGGACTGAGCCAAAAATAATCATAACAAATAATCTAATATAGACTAAAATAAATATATCCAAACCTTGGAGATCCAAATTCATGCTTATAATAATTTTTGAAAAAACATATAAAATTGTGCTAACATTTATAATAAAAACTTCTAATGAGAACCTAAGAAAGAAAACTGCCCATACAATTTATACACATACACCACACAACCACAAAAATTTATAAGTTACAATTCATGGCTCCACAAAACCACAACCATACAATCCATTCAAGCTTTATAAGATCAACATAAAATCCATTCAAAACACTCATTTATTTTTACAAGCTTCATCTATACCCAATACATTTAATATACACAAATTTGTCTATTAAACCAACATCATCATCATTCTTTACAAACTCACTACAACTAGATCTTTTTGTAAGCAATTTAAAGAGAAAGGAACTAAAGTTGTAGTTTAATCAATCCACACTAAAGCTAGTGAAAGAAGGGGAATAACCCCACAAATAATAAACTCCAACTTTATTCCTTATAATTTATTCTAGTGCCAACCAGACATGATTAAAAAAATCAAGTAGATATCAAAAACTCATTAGATAATTAGCTAGTCAAGCTAGTTAGTCTACACATTATATAGTCTATAGAGAGCATTTTTACAACATGTAGATAGTCTACACATTATGAACCAAAACCTAGTCAAGCTATAAACTCTTAAAAGTGCATGTAGTAAATACATATTCATGGCTTCTACCCTTTCCTGCAACCAAATAAGAAGGCACCAAAATAAAACCACATCAGTCAATACTTAAAAAGAAAAATTAAAAAGTCTTAAAAGCTAATCCAATTAAAATGGCACAAATAAATGCAATAGTAGTTAGTTAGTTCAAAAACCTTTTGGATATGCAATAGAATGAATTTTGGATTGTACGTTAGAATGAATTTTGGATTGTACTGACAAATCTCGTAGAACATGCAGCGGAGATTCGTACTTTTAAGTAAGTTTAAAAAATTTAATATATTAGTTTTTTATATGTTTTTCTCGTTACAATAATGTTGACCAACCATAGAGATTCTCATATGCTGGAAAGTCATTAATTGTCCACATTAAAGCAGCATGCAACATGAATGTTTCCTTTGTGAAGGCATCATGATGTAGGGATCCCATGTTCCCACAATTCAAGCAGTTCATCGATTAACGGTTGCAAGTATACATCGATGTCATTACCTGGAGATTTTGGCCCAGGGATAATGAGGGATGTCATATAGAATTGGTCGTTCATGCACAACCACGACGGCAAGTTATACGGGACCAAGATTACTGGCCAAATGCTATACGGTTTAGCCATATTGTTGAAAGGATTAAAACTGTCGCTTGCCATCCCAAGCCAAACATTGCGAGCATCCTGAGCAAACCAACTATGTTCTTCATCAAATCTCTTCCAAGACTCTGAGTCTGCAGGATGTCTCAAGCTAGCATCATCGGTCGGCCGTTGCTCTTTATGCCATCTCATATCACTTACTATCTTTGCAGACACGAAGAGACGTTGCAATCTTGACTTTAAAGGAAAATGCCTCAACACTTTTTGAGGAATAAGACGTGTCTTGTGTGTATTAGACACCCACCTTGAAGCCTTACAAATAGGACATTCATTAAGATCAGCATTTTCCTTCCAGAACAAGATGCAGTCATTGGGACATGCATGAATTTTGTGGTAATTGAAACCCAAACCCCGCTCCAATGACCTTGACTCCTCATATGAATGTGGCAATTCAGCATCAGGAAAGGAAGACCGCAACAAGTTTAGTAGCATATCAAACGACTTTATTGACCACCCACCGAGTGTCTTAATGTATAACAACTTTACAATGAATGACAATTTTGAAAATTTTGTACAGCCAGTAAAAAGTGGACGTCGGGCATCCTCTAATAACTGGTTGAAAGATGAACTTGGGGAGGGATCAGGTATTGATCCAGGAGTTGACGATGGATTGCAATGATCTTGGGGACCCTCGACGAATGTGCCTACCCGAATGTCATCTAACATATGGTCCATGTTATCAATGTACTCATCAGAATAATCAGCAACAATATCGTCGTCGTTGTCATTGAAACTCCGTGTTTCCTCCTTTCCATGAAATATCCACTGGGTATAATTTGGATTGATCCCATTAATGAACAAGTGAGTCTCCACTTGAAATATAGGCAAGACGAGATTATTACAGCATGAATGACATGGACACCGAATGCGATCACTGCCCATAGAATGGTTTCGTGCGAAGGTGAGGAAAGTGTTAACCCCATCGGCATATGCAGGCGAATGAAGTCTATTGGTCAAGCTCATCCAACTTTTGTCCATCTAAGAAGGTTGAAAAAAACATATTGGTTAAGGGAGGATAACTTCAATTTAGCTATATGGAGGACGAATAAAGAATCTGAGAAAGTGCATTGGTGAGAAAATTAAGCAGGCAAGTCGAAGTTACTTACCTGTGGAGCACTAGAGAAGATGTTAAAAACGATACTAACCGGGGTTGTCACGAAGATTGTTGTTTCATGACGAAGAGACAGTGTTGAACAAATGCCTATTGTGTTTATGCCAGGAGTAGCGAAGTGCTGTAGAAAATATATGTAAACATGTTAAACATAGCAATATATATGTGAACATTGTTGGTATATTCTAGATCAAGGCTCATATAAAGATTCTAAGTAGATGTTCCACCTACAAGAGACTTGGAAGATTTATGGATGTTATGGAAGCGTGTAGATGGTATGCTTGAATATTGTTATTACTTATAAGGAAAACAATTATGGCATCTATGAATTGTGTAAGCCTCATCTAAACTACACTTATGAACACAATACTTGGGCAAAAATAGGGAGGTTATGAAAAGGAATTTGGAAAGTTATTGACATTGATCGTACTTTAACGACGTGTTGTTTAATGACTCTTGGAGATCAAAGGATTTTGAATGTCGTATGTTTTCATGGACACCATTTTCCCTTCTTGATCATGAATTTATAAATGGCAGTCAGTAGCTATATCCATCAGACTAGGCTTTAATTTTGGGGGTGATACCAAAGCGTGATGTGATATTGGGGGGAGGGTTTATATCAATAACTATATGTTGTATTTCTTTACAGCTTTCGCCATTATTAGTATTTTGGAATGATCATCCTTTCTTCAGGTACTTTTATGTTGACCTGATGACTCAATATGGAAGGGGGTGGTTCCTGAGTGTGGATATATGATATATTAATTAGGAAGTTCATTACAAATCGAATAACAATTGGCAGGCCCACGTTAAATCCCTCTTTTGAGCTACTCATCATCCACTACAATATTACTTCAGCAAACACCCATATGCTCATATACTTCAATTTCCACATAATTCTTTCTAAACCCAAATTAAAACGTTTGAGAAGTTGCATTTTGACCCACTAGAAAATACCTTGCCTCACAAACTCTTAAGTAATCATATGTTCAATTGTGGCTAGAGTTTAAATATGAGCATCACAAAAC
Organism: Pterocarya stenoptera; assembly: GCA_003123785.1. Classification (NCBI taxonomy): domain Eukaryota; kingdom Viridiplantae; phylum Streptophyta; class Magnoliopsida; order Fagales; family Juglandaceae; genus Pterocarya; species Pterocarya stenoptera. The sequence continues at coordinate 8,863 of QEOT01124277.1, read as the reverse complement.
CAATTTCAGAAAACCCAAAATGCATTTGATATTTCTAACTTGAGCATGGTTCAATGCATATGGGAAATATGGCTGAAACCATGCTTGAAAACCTTACAAATGAAACAGGCATGATGCAAACTCACAAACAAGTATTCATAAACAGATTTACACACCATCATACGAGGATAGAATGTATTAACTTGAATCAATTGACAATTACAATTATAGATTACAATTTCATTAGTTTTGATTTATGACTCATCGTTGATTATATGTTCCCCAGGTGCATTACAACTTAGCTATACTGTGGTTAGACCGAATTAGATTCTCAGTATACATCTGACCAGAAATTAAGAAAACTAAGTTATTACATAAAAATAACATATACATGTAAACAAAGCCATATGCTACAAGAACTAGGATCGGCCAAATCTTATAATAGTAAGATTTTTCAAGCAAATGCCTAATGCTCCTCAAATATAAACTGTTTAGTCAAAATAAAGAGTCATGGCTTTTATGTCTACACTAAATTACCTCAAATGGGCCCCATGATATGTAATTTGAAGGCGCTTGCATGGAAAACTCCAACTTCTTTAACTCCTCATAAACAATTGTTCCTAATCATACACACATTAGCATCTGTTTAGGAGACATCTAACCATAAGAAATAAAAGGTTGCATAATGAAACATGCCATTACATATATATTTAGCAGAATTTATATATTAATGCCAGAAACATGTATAGAGCCCAATGACTACATACCTAATTAACAGTTATATATATTATTACAATGAGTCTAACCATTTATGTAAAAAAGAAAGATCATCCACCAGCTTGAAAGAAGATAAGAATCCATGACTACGTACCTAATTAATAGTTATATATATAATTACTATATCCTAAAAAAAATCTGTGACTTATGCTAATATCATGAACTAATGGGTATTAGTTCTTTTCTAAACTCCACAGATTTTATATGATTAATATGTTAATTATTGTTACAAACCTCTGAAATCCGTTCGAAAATTAATGTTTCTTTTATGCCTTCATATATATTCTATTTATATATACGTTTATTTATATATAAATATATATATAACAAGTGAACACGAGAGAAACGCTTTATGATGTGATTATTATTGTTTATATTAATATCTTTAATATGATTACTAATAATTAAGCTGATGTTTAATTTTTTTATGCATTTAAAAATTAAAGTATGAATTTATATTTATTCTATAATATATATTTTTGGAAACTTAAATTATAGATAAAGATCGAGTAGCAAGATTTTGGCTCCCCCAACATCACTATTTGCCAGTTTTCCTTTCCTCTTGTACTTCTATCAATTTTATTTATTTATTTTATCGGAAAAAGATGAACTGTCACTACTTTTACATATGTCTACCTATAAGTCGCCAGCATTTCCAAGCTGGAACGTATTTTAAATCAGGCCAATATCATCCAGCCACATTGCCAATAGTGAAAGGTGTCGAGCTTTTTCTTTTTACCTCAAAAATAAAGTCAACCATCCCCCTAGTCTGACAACTAAAGCCATCTCACTTTGACAATTGTCCCTATTGCTTTATTTTAACACTCAACACTCCATCGCGGGAAAACGAAGTCAAGATGGGCTCTCGGATAAGAAGCAATAATTCTTCTTATTTTCAAATATCCCAAAATTTTGAATATTTTTAGTTTTGTTTAGATGGATTTTGTGGAGGATGTTCATCAAGTAAGGAATCTTTTGAGTGTCATTTCTTTCCCTCCGGACTTTGAGGCCCACTTACACCACAACATATGCATAAAGGAAAGGTAAGAACAAACCAAAAGTAGAAAAGCAGGAAAAAAAGATAAATTTTCAGGCAAAAAAAGATACTGGTGTCGGTTTAAAGAGATTGGCAAAGATGTTGATGAGTTGAAATTGAATTATAGAGATTTCTCGTTCAACTTTGAAAGGTCCCATGAATAGTGATCCCATTCATATAAAAATCCCAAGAGAATTCCTGACTAGATATATGGAAGGATATATTTATTTCTAAGCACCCTAGAAAAAAGCTGAAAATATAAATAGATATTTTTTCTTTTGATAAGTAGAAAAAAGCTCNCTTTGAGGCCCACTTACACCACAACCTATGCATAAAGGAAAAGTAAGAACAAACCAAAAGTAGAAAAGCAGGAAAAGAAGATAAATTTTCAGGCAAAAAAAGATACAGGTGTCGGTTTAAAGAGATTGGCAATAATGTTGATGAGTTGATCTTGAATTATAGAGATTTCTCATTCAACTTTGAAAGGTCCCATTTCCATGATCCCATTCATATAAAAATCCCAAGAGAATTCCTTACTAGATCTATGGAAGGATATATTTATTTCTAAGCACCCTAGAAAAAAGCTGAAAATATATATATATATATATTTTTTGATAAGTAGAAAAAAGCTGAAAATATTAGTTTTGTAAAATATTAAATTTGAAGCTTTTTCTAAACGAGGAATAAGACATAGCATGCCACATCCTTGTGATTACAGCATGTAATCATCAGTCCACTCTCAAGTTAACTATCAAATTATATAATCTAAGAATGTGTAATATTTTGAGTCAAAAAGACATGGTGAGTCTGAGATCATCCAAAATGATTTTAATGTCAAGAGTGAATTACTTCAAAAATGTTGAGAGTAGTTTTGATGACCTAACCTTGTCTATGCAATTATTGAACCCATTGTTTGGTTCGAGTGAATGTATCCTGAAGCCAATACATCATATAAATCATTAGGACTCAAAAAAATATTGCAAAGATAGGATAATGGAATCTGGTGTAACAGGATCTCAAAAAATTAAAGCATATATACAAGAAAGGTTCTCCAGAAATAGATACCAGCAGAACTCCCAAGTTATGTTTTGGAGGTGCTTGGAACTCACAGAATCTCTACGGCATGAAATGTGGAGAAGTCAATACAACATACTTATTTAGGAAAATAAAAACAAACAGAATAAACACCAATAAAAACAATGACTAAATATCCAGAGCAACTTAGCATCAACCAAGATCACATTCGATGTGCATAAATGTCTGCACTACTTATATTTTCAGCAGAAAACTGTTTGTAATTATGGCCAAAAAAATGCCGCATCAAGCTATAAGTCAAGCGACTGAAGCAGTTGGTAAGTTAATCTCAAGAGAAAACCAAAACAGACTGCACAGAAAATTGAAACAAACAACAACAATCTGAAAATTTGAAAAATCCCCAAAGGCATTCACAAATTAAAAAATCCATGTAAGCACACAAGAATTTGATGCAACATTTAAGGAAACACAACCAAAAGCTGCCTTACCTTCATTTTACAACTACAGCGATCTAAATAATTCAAGCAATTGTCATAGATTAGTATATCTAGTTTACCTTTAGACCATAGAGCTCAAGCAAGCACTTTGCCTGCAGGTCCTCACCTCTATTTGAAGGCAATGCTGATTTAAAAAAACTAACACATAAGTGATCTATTCTAAAAGATTGACTAGATACAACTTCTAATAATCCGCAAAATATATTTAAAAAAAATACAAAGCAGAACAACTTATTGTGTCGAGATCTCATAGCAGATAGTCTCTGAATGCTTTATATATATAAGTAGTTTAATCTATCAATGCTTAGAGAAAAGTTCTGGATTTTTTTAAAAAAGTAATTTGCATGTTGGTGGATCACAAAATGGTAATTGAAGCTGGTAAAGATATGTGAAAAAAGATGTAACAACAAGACCCAATTTTTAAACCAACTTTGGAACCCTAAAGAAACCCAATTTCACCAATCCAGAACCACTACTCATATGCACAAAACAGACCCACAACACAGCACTAAAAAGACTCACAACTCATATGCACAAAAAAAGAACCACAACTGTCTTCTGCACTAAAATGCCACTGCATTAAAACAGAACCACATAAATTCGATCAGTTTGTAGTCATGCGTGCAGTCACAAATGCACAAAACACAAGCTGAAGACCACTTCTCTTTCTTTTATATTTTCTTTATAAGTTTTACTAACTTGAAATATGAAATAGATGTTATACACATGTAGAGCATCTGAACGCATGAAGGTTGTTGTTTAAAAAACAGAGCAATGCAACTTATCAAAAAAAAAAAAAAACAGAGCAATGCACTAAAAATGGAGAGCAGCGGCGATCTGTGATGAGTGAATTTGTGAGTGAAAAACTGAAGTGAGTGTTGCGTGAACAAAGGAGAAATTTATTTGAAGATGTTTACATATAATTTATATGTGCAATCAGATATAAATTTATCCAAATCTAGTATTTTTAATTTATTAGCAAGCAATTAACTGTTATGAAATAAACTAATATCAGGGAAAATAATACCACGTCAAAATACAACAAAACTGCACAGGTTTTGGACAAAAAAGAAAAAAAAAACATATTTCTGGCGAAAATAAGTCAGCCGGAAATAAATCACAGAATAATAGGCGGATGGAAAGCAAATAATGAGCCATTATTTGCGGCGACTAGGTAATCGTCGCAAATAATCGGTTTGGTCTTTTCGGCGAAATTGAATTGTCCGCCAGGAATATGTATCTAGTTATTTGCGGCGAATTTGAGTCGCCGGAAATGTAGTTTTAGCCACTGGAAATCTATTATGAAAAATCTTTTAGCATTTTAACTGCGACTTGCAATTTAAATGGAGTTGGACTTATTTACAGAGATTATTAAGTCTATTATGGCATTTCGTTTCACCGCAACACAAAAAAACATCTTGTAACAGACTAAAATCGTTGCTACTGGGTCTAGGCGGCAAAACACACGAAATAAATTATTTTTCCCCCCCGTGCCAGACTCATCTTCAGATCGATCTTCTCTGAGTCTCTCGCACCCGTGCTCTTCTACATCTGCCTCTCTCTCTCGCTCTCTCTTTCTCTCTCTTACTCGTTCTACCCTCTGACTTTGAACCCCAGGGCCTTCACAGTAGACCCTCTCTCTATCTCCATGGCAGATTTCTTGTGGGTTTGGTGCTGCACGCATTTGTGGGAGTTCTTGGAGTTCTACCTTCCAATCGGTGGTAAGACCCTTCTCGTGCTCTGCTTCTCATGAACACACACACATTCACTTCAAGTGGCTGCTATCTTTTAATGCAGATAAAAATAAAATGCTACAAATATATCATTGGGTACTGTTGTGTGGGCAAATAGCTTTATTTCTTGTAGTGGTGACAGTAGATTATAAGTGATCAGTAGATTAATCTGGCATCTTTGTTGCGCATACACACATGATATGTACCATTCATTTTTACTATGATCGATGTAGCTAGTACTTATCTATACTAGTTTTTGTCATTTCTTCAGAATATCTATAGGATACATTATTATATACATACTCCATTTAAACGCATAAAGCTCTCAATATAGCCCATGATCGACCTAGGTTTAGATATTCCTTTGATAAATAAGTGATTATGATTTCTCAAAGGAATGAAGTATATATGTAATGAGAAGCTGGGAAATTAGCTATCTAGGCAATGACTGTGATTCGAGAATTAGTGGTGCTAGCTAGCTAAGGCTAGCACACGTTGGTAAGGCAAGTTGCATGCAAAAAATTCCATTTCATGACACAATAATCATGATTTCATATGCTTTGCCTTCCCAATCCAGCAGCTCTCCCCTTTGTATTTTGAAAAGAAATATCCTGCTCAGCTCTTGACCCTGTTGCAGATAGAACAAACTGAAAGACACAATATCAACAGTCAACCCAGATCATTGAAGAAACAATAGAAGCAACTTGAACTTAAGCAAAGAGGAAAATAATCAGAATCCAATAATCATATAGAAAAAGGAATAAAAGAAAAAGGAGTACCAGTGGAAAGAGTATAGCCATAACCCCATAGCTCACAAGAGGTGAGAAAAAGAATATAGCGAATACACAAGGGCTTCCTGGATAACCATGAAAGAAAATAGTAGTTTCTATGAATTGAAAACAAATGGAAATAATGCATTCCTATCATCTAAGTTAGGCTGCAAATAACAAAAACTGGGAATGAACAAGATCATAGTTTCTATGCATAAATACAATTTGCTTCGTAATCCATTAGAAATTATTTTTGAAGTCTTAATGTTAATTTGAGGATTTTCCTTCCCCTCTCATCGCCCATAACAGATCTGGAATATGCTATTTTGTTCAACTAGATTCCTCCAACTTATGAAGATAGAAATAAAAAAAGCTTAACCAAGATCATAGTTTCTATGCATAAATATATATTTTGTTTTTGTAATCGACTAGACATTATTTTTTAAGTTTTAAAGCAAATTAATCTTAGGACTCTCTTTCCTTCCCCCACTCAAAAGAGGCCCTCCAGCCACTGAAACCTTCAGTTTCCAGGTTATAGAATAAGTAAGAAATGAAAGAGAAGCCAGTGTATTCAGACAGTTAATTTTTCCATGTGAAACTAGTAGGTACTTGACAAAATTAAATTAAGCAATTCACTCTACTGAAAAGGTATTTACCAAAACCAACAAAAAATGCCCAGTTAGATTCGAAGTAATACAGTCTTTTGTCCAGAGCCACTTCAGAAAAGTTCCATTTGTATCTGAAAGTTCAAAAGCTTTACTAGTAATTATCTAGCCCATCGTGAGCACAAGAGATTGAATAGCAGAGGACATGAACCACATACTTGAAACAGTAGTAGGCATACATCCAGGACAGGAGTAGGAAATTGAGTACTTTCCCCACATAAGGTATAAACCCTGTGGCAAATACCTACATGTAGTTCTCAACATGTATCATGTTTTTCATCCAAAAATTAAAGAGATAGCAAAGTGACATTGAGAGATCAAAATTATATCTGATGATATGATATGCTTACAGTTGTGTAAATTTCGAAATTCAGTGACAGCTTCATCAAAATATAATAGATGGACACACACACGGGGAATAACAATAATACAATGATATACTTCACCTCTAGGAAGAAGAAGCTCAAAAGAATAACTGAATACACCTGATCTCCTATTCTAACCATGACCCTGCACGGACATGAACAAATGAACCTTAAAATTCTTATTTGTGATTCTGTGAACAAGTGCCTGCAATCAGCAGTAAATAATCCATTTAAAGTGACATCAAACAGTGACCAATAGGAACTTTACCCTCCCAGGCCAGCAAGTCTTTCTGCATGAACTGTATTCTGTACGTGGGTTGATGTCTCACTTGGACTTGTAGGTTCCACTCTTGAAGGTCCAGATCTCCCCATTGCAGCAAAACCAGATTTTGCAATGTCATTGTACCTGAATGAAGACATCTTTTAACGCTCCAGACCAGTAATCATGATTTCATATGCTTTGCCATGCATACTCTTTTATAAGTTTCTATATATATAT
>QEOT01124276.1:274640-285359 GCA_003123785.1 Pterocarya stenoptera | reverse complement strand
GGGAGGGAAGAGGAGCTGAGGCTCCCCCCCTCCCCCTGGTGAACCTAGATTCGGAAGCTTTTTTTTTTCTAAAGAGATGTGAGAGCTTCTCTCTCTAGATGTTCTGAGAGGGATTCTATAGGGGTGAAAAAAATGGGACGGACTTAATTGAATTTTAGTGTGATCTCAGTAGTCCCACTGTATATGGACAAGTATATAGTATATATTGAGGAGCAATGCTACATACAGTCTCTATTTGGGAACTGCAATGTAAGTCTAGGCAATTTTATTTTTAAAATTTTTTAAAATTACAAAAATAACCCTCCTAAAATGATATTTTTTTCTCATTTAATAAGTGGTCTGCACATACAGTTTCCAAGTGGGAACTGTAAATAAAATTTCTCTATATTAAGGTAGTGGTCCGTACAAATAATAATAAATGTGAGTCTTATAATCTCTCTAACATGATCGTACGTACTTACGTGTCTACGAAGACTCGAATATTTAATAATCTCACATCTGCCAAATTACATGATGAGAATGAGTCTCTTACCACTAACAAATTGATGTCTTATTCAAATAAAGTCATATTCTAATTAAGGAAGTCGCCACTTTCGACCTTGCCATTGATCATATTTGATCATCTCCTGCACGCAAATCGAGTAAATATTATTTCAACATACTGTTGTGTAACACTTCACACACACATGTTGGGAATAAAAAAAGATTTCTCACTTAGAGGGTGAGGGCCTCCAAGTTCAGACTAGAGAAAGAAGAAGAGAGAATTGAGGGAAATCACATGAATATCACTTTTTGCATAAAACTCAACAAATGATCATTTTGCCTATACATATAGTAGAGATATAATAGAAAGTGGTCGCAACTAATGGGATAATGATACATAAAATAGGGATATAATAGACAATACAAATATAAAGGCTGATAAAATCTTAAACTAATAAAAGTGTCTCTAATGGTAATTTCCACTACGTAAGTAATAAAGGCGCTGCTGCGTCCACGTCTTAGCTTCAAGTGCGTCCCACTTGCACGATCCAACGGCTACGAACCAACTCCATTCCACCAACTCATTTGACCAAGAGACTTCAGAACAGAACCATTTTAACTTCGTCTTGTTCCTTCTCGACTTCATCCAAAAACTCTACTTTTCCCTCCTCTCGCCTGCCGACTGTAACAATTCCTTACTGTTAGAACACCTTGCCTGCAAGGTAGGGATACTGATTTTTCAAACTCACATACGACTCCCTAGTGTCATCTTCCAGTCCTTGTCCTTTCAATCGTATCAGCACCTTCGTGCACTGCCTATTGTACTTCTTCACCATGCGACGGGCTATGGCTTCCTCTGGCTCTGGTTTCAAGGTTCTTGCGACATCAATGGCTGGTAGGGTTGCTAAAGGCGTGACCTTTGCCCTGATTTTCTTCTTCAGCTGGGACACATGGAACGTGGCATGGATCTTGGCAGATGGGGGTAGATCCAAATGGTGGGCTACGGAACTGACACTCTCCAGCACTTGAAATGGGTCATAGTACCTCGAAACTAACTTGAGGTCCCTCCTCTACGACATCGAAGTCTGTCTATATGGTTATAAATGAAGATAGACCCACTCCCCAACAGTAAACTCTCTTTCCGATCTCTTCAAGTCTGCATATTTCTTCATTCGCTCTTGAGCCCAATGTAGATTTAATTTGAGAGTCTTCATCATTTGTTCTCTGTTTTTTAACTCTTCATCAACTAACTCATTATTTGATGTACCTGGCATGTAACTCTTGAGGCGAGGTGGGGCATACTAGTACAGGGCTGCAAATGGAGACAACTTTGTGGAGGAGTACACATTGGTGTTGTACCACCGTTCAGCGAAGGAACACTTGGACCAGTTCCTTGGCTAATCTCCAGCAAAGCAGCAAAGGTGATTTTCCAAATTTTGTTTAATGTTTATGATTGACCATCGGATTGTGGGTGGTAGGCTGTTGAGAATGACATCTATACTCCTTGTAATTTATAGAATTCCTTCCAGAAGTAATTGGTAAAGGTTGAGTCTCGGTCTGAAACTATGGTTAGAGGAAGGTCATGTAGTTTAAATATGTGTTTGAGGAAGAGTTGGGCTATGTGTTTGGCTGTGTATGGATGAGAAATGGGTGTGAAATGGCTGTATTTGGTGAGTCGGTCCACCACGACCCATAGGCTGTTATACCCTTGTGAAATGGGGAGGTCCTCAATAAAGTCTATGGTTATGTGTGACCATGGTTTGGATGGCAGGGGTAAAGGTTGTAGGACTCCAGCAGGGTAATTGTTTTCATGTTTCACTCTTTGGCATAAGTCACATTCCCTCATAAACCTTTTTACATCCGCCTTAAGTCCCACCTAGTAGAACTCCCTTGAGCCCTATGCATGTTTTTATCAAAACCAGCATGACCCCCCAAGGCACTGCTATGCACCAATTTTAAAAGAATCATCATTGGGTACATATATTTGGCATTTGTACAACAACATGCCATCTCTAAAAGTGTAGTGGGGTGGCAAGGGTTTGGAGACTAACTCCTGAAACTGCAGATCCTTCTCACAGGCCATTTTTAATTCAATCAACTAATCTACTGTAGGAAAAGATATTAAACAAAGTACAGCTTCCTCTAGTTCCACTTTTCTGGAAAGTGCATCCGCCACACGGTTCTCCTTCCCCTTTTTGTACNAGTGTAGTGGGGTGGCAAGGGTTTGGAGACTAACTCCTGAAACTGCAGATCCTTCTCACAGGCCATTTTTAATTCAATCAACTAATCTACTGTAGGAAAAGATATTAAACAAAGTACAGCTTCCTCTAGTTCCACTTTTCTGGAAAGTGCATCCGCCACACGGTTCTCCTTCCCCTTTTTGTACTCGACAATAAAGTCGTAGCCCAATAGTTTAGTTACCATTTTTGCTGCACGAGGGTGCCAACCTTTTGGTCCAGTGGTATTTTAGGCTTTCTTGGTCAGTTTTGACGGTAAAGGACTAACCTAATAGGTAAGAACGCCACTTGTGCATTGCTGAAACAAGAGAAAACAGCTCATTCTCATATGTAGAGAGCCGTAATGCCTTTCCCTTCAGTTTTTTAGTGAAATAAGTAATAGGTCTGCCCCCTTGCATAAATATTGCTCCCACTGCTCCACCCGAGACATCACACTCGATAGTAAAAGGTTGGGAAAAATCCGATAAAGCCAAAATAGGTGGCTATGTAACTACTGCCTTTAGGTTTTCAAAAGCCTCCCGTGCCTCACTTGTCCATTCAAAATTGTTTTTTTCTAAGCATCTAAGTTAGAGGTGCTACTATTCCCCCATACTCACGAATAAACCTCTGGTAATACCCTATGAGGCCCAAAAAACCTCTCAGCCCCTTAACTGAATTTGGGAGTGGCCATTGCAGCATGGCTTTCAGTTTATCAGGGTCTACTCGAACCCTTTGGGCTGATATTAGGTGTCCCAAATAAGTGATTTCACAACAACCAAACCAACACTTTGATAATTTGGCAAAGAGTTGTTGTTGCTGCAAAGTTTCCAAGGTAATTTTTAAGTGTTACCCATGCTTCACCTCACTTCTGTTGTATATTAATATGTCATTAAAAAATACCAATATAAATTTATGGAGAAAAGGTTTAAACACCTCATTCATGAGGCTTTGAAAAGTTGAGGAGGGTGTTAGTTAGCCCAAAGGGCATAACTAAATATTCATAGTGCCCCTCTTGTGTCCGAAACATAGTTTTGGGCACATCCTCGGGCCTCGCTCAAATCTGGTGGTATCCAGAACGCAGGTCTAGCTTAGAAATTTTTTTTAGAGCCATATAGTTCGTCGATAAGTTCTTCAATTACGGGGATAGATAACTTATCTTCAATTGTGACCTGATTAAGTGCCCTATATTTGACACACATGTGCCAAGTGTCGTCTGCTTTTTTGACCAGTAGCATAGGTGAGGAGAAAGGACTTTGACTTGGTCGTATTACCCCCGACTTGAGCAGCTCCTTCACTATCTTCTCAATTTCATCCTTTTGGAAATAAGGATATTGGTATGGACGGACTGACACTGGACCTACTTGGGGCAACAATGGAATTACATGATCATGTGTCCTAGGAGGGGGTAACCCCTTAGGTTTAGAAAAAACATCCGAATAGGCCTGTAATAATTCATGCACCAGCCCCATTTCTTGTAGTTGGTCATTATTTCTTGGTTCATGGAGTAATTGTAATAGTGCCCCCGGGTTTCCAACTTGTGCTTCTTATTTCTATCCCCTTCCTCATTGAGATGAGAAGCTGCCAAACCTTTAATTTCCACAGCCTGGTTGAGATGGGTGAACTTCATTGTGAGGTTCTCAAAGTTCCATAGAATAGAACCTAAGCTCCTCAACCATTGGATGCCTAGCACCATATCACACCCCACCAACACCAAAACATATATGCTGTCAACAAACTGGTTCCCTGGATATTAAATCTGGTTTGCACACTTTCCCCTTCACTCAGGAGCTGCTCACCACTACCCACCCTCACCTTCACCTTCTTATCTCGATTAATAGGTAGCTGGCCCTTAAGCACTATAGCAGGATCAAGAAAATTGTGTGTGGAACCTGTATCAATTAAAATTATAGCCCACTGTGATCCCACCTTCCCTTTGACCTCATAGTTTTTGGGTTAGATTCTATAGTAGAGAGGTCTAAGGTAGCAACTACCTGTTCCACTTCTAGTTTCTCCGCCATTTCCTTCTCACCACTATCTTCCCATACCTCCCCAGGGATATATAACTTCGATTTTTGACACTTATAGCCCGGACCCCACTTGGAGTCGCAATAATAACACAATCCTCTTTCACGTCTATCTTTCATTTGGTTTTGAATAATTTTGTGGACTGGTATTTGAGGCTTAATAGCCCCTTTGGGTGGTTCAAAGTGCATGGTAGGGGGTGTTTTTAAAATTCCAGGTTCACTAGAAGGTAGTATGGGGGTACGATGGTATCTCCTTACCAAGGCTACATTCTCCTCTTGCAATCTTGCAAGGCTATAAGCAGCTATGAGATTGGGAGGGTTAAACGTTCTAACCGATACCCAAATCTCGTCTTTAAGGCCATTGAGAAAGCAACTCAGTTTAAGAGGTTTTGTCAAGCCTCTAAGCCGATTGGACAGGTTTTCAAAACTAGCCTTACAATCATCAACTGAACCAGTTTGGCATAATTTAGTAAGTGATTCCATGGGATCATTGTAGGCACTAGGGCCAAAACGCACTGGCAAGGCACGAATGAAAGAATCCCAATCTGTGAAAGCTCCCATTTCCTCCATATTTTGAAACCATACTAATGCTTGTCCTTCCATATGAAAGGATGTTAATCTCAACTTATGCTGGGGTAAGGTGTTATGGAAGTTAGAAAAATGGTTTACCTTATAGATCCACCCATTAGGATCTTCCCCATGGAATGAGGGAAATTCCACTCGGACTGACCTCGACACTACATCTCCAAATGCTTCTCTGTGATTTTCTTTTTGTGGGTGAACAACTGAGGATGATTCTGGGTCCTCTTGATACTGACGTTGAGAATTCTTTCATAGCTCCAGGGTCAAAGCCGCTAGTGGGTTACTGACTTCCCTACGCATGGCAGTCATCTTAGTTTCAAGAGTCTTGAACTGAGACTCCGAGCATTTCTTCAAATTGGACATCTCGGACTCCATGGCACGATATTGGGCATATGTGGTTTTCTTCAGGGCATTAAGCCCTTCTTGTATCTGATTATAACGAGTTCCTTCTGCCATTGATTAGAAATAATGATCGGTGACAATTGATGCCACTTATAACACTTCAGACACATAGGTTAGGAATAAAAAAAGGGTTTCTCACTTAGAGGGGGAGGGCCTCCAGGTTCAGACGAGAAGAAGAAGAAGAGAGAATTGAGGGAAATCAACTAAATATCACTTTTTGCATAAAACTCAACAAATCATCCTTCAACCTATACATACAGCAAAGGTATAACAAAAAGTGGTCCCAACCAATGGGATAATGACACATAAAACAAGGATATAATAGACAATACAAATATAAAGGCTGATAAAATCGTAAACTAAAAAAATTGTCTCTGATGGTAATCAACGCTACATAAGTAATAAAGGTGCTACTGCGTCCACGTGTAAGCTTCGGGTGCTTCCCACTTGCATGATCCAACGGCTATGAACCAACTTCATTCCACCAACTCTTTTGACCAAGAGACTTCATAACAGAACCATTTCAACTTTGTCTTGGTCCTTCTCGACTTCACCCAAAAATTCTGCCTCTCCTTCCTCTCGCCCATAGACTGTAGCATGCTGATCATTCAACATTATGATCATGCGGCCTACGTCCGCCAACAAGTAAGAGCTCAAAGAGCTATATTTTGCTTTTATTTCTTGATTGTTTACTGTACAAATGACTCCAACTTACATGAGAATAAAGATAGATGATAATAATAAAAATATAGAGATAATATCACTCTAGGAGATATTCTAAGGAAAAATCTTCACGCATGTCATTCCGCAAATGCTCAAATAACAACAACCAATATTATCCTGCCACGTAAGCCACCCATAGAGAAAATAATAGGCCGCGGCACCCAGAATAATTTTGCTTTCGAAGTCTACCGACCCAGACGAAGGCAACTAGTGACCACTCCATCTAGAGCCTCCCTCTCTCCCATCCACCGCCAGGAACAGGCTCAGCAGAAGGAACGTAGACGACGGACCCAGACCTAGACCCAGACCCAGACCCAACCCACCCCGGTGCTCCTCTCTCCCATCCACCACCAGGAACATAGATGACGGAGTGAGAATCCGTCGACCCAGACGGAAGGCCACTCAACCTTTTATTTGTTGTCCACTTGTCATAATTAGTCTGTCTCATTTCCAGAAGGCTCAATTTCATAATTGAAGGAATTAAAGCCATCAATGATCTGTACGTAATTCCTTTGATCCAATACGCCCAAGTAATGGAGCTAGCTAGCGAAATGGGAAGTGAAGGAATTAAGAGATCAATTATTTTTGTTCTTATCATTTTTTTGTAATCGTTATTTTAGTTCAACACCATCCAAATTCCAAACGGCAGCGAAATGGTTGACTGTGGTGGGAAGAAAAAATCTTAGCTACTGAGAGTGGAGAAAGAAATCGGTGGGAGTAGCGGCTCATGAGAAAGAAATTCCAGATTTTTTTTTCTGCTAGAAATCTCCTGTGATGCAGCTCATTAACTTACTATGTGGAGTGCTTACGTGTCCATATGCTATTGGTGTCCATTAATTCCAGGAGAACAACACATCTGCTCCAAGGTGGAACTCATATTCTAAACACAAGGGATAATAACAAATCTAATGACATGAAAGCATTCAAATCTATTATACTCTAACATCCGCCTCAAACTCAAGCTGGATCCAAATGCCTAGGTTTGGAAGTTAAGATTTCTCAAAAATTCTCATCTCATTTTAACTCATCATTATACTTTTTTCAAATTTCTATATAAAATATAATAAACAATTCAACTTTTTCAAATCTCAATACACTTTTTTCAAATCTCAATTCAACTTTTTCAAATTTCAAAACTAAAAAATAATATTTTAAACTCTAAAACAAAATACAAAATTCTCATATCTCCTTCCAAACCTATCCTAAAGTTATATGACTTGGTACGACAATACAAGTTAAAGGCATGAATATAACCTTTATATCCGTTGATTGATCTTTGAATAGGAGTAGTGAAGGTGCTAGAGTGCCGCGACATAATATGGTAAGACAGTTGCTAGTGATTGGATTATCAAAAGCCGATAAGGGACTAACAATAAGCCGAAAGAGTGGCACAATACTAACATAAATGGGCCTAATACATAAAATCATGTTACTAACTATAGGCTGAAAGACTCGACTACAAATGGGTTGAATACAGCATTGGTCCACTAACGGGACAAAAAATAGAATTAGGCCAGCAAAAAAATGGGCTTTGGGCTTCAACCTTGCATGCTCACAATAGGATAATTATGCCAAATTCTATGATTTGGTTATATAATTTAAACTATCTCATCTCATATAATTATTATAATTTTTTTAAATCATCATACAAAATATAATAAATAATTCAACTTTTTTAAATCTCAAAACAAAAATTATATTAAAAAATTATATTCTAACAATATTTTATTTAACTTTCAATTTTTATCTGATCTCTTCTAATCTCATCTGTGTAATTAAACAAGGCATTGATAATGCAAGAAAGGCATTGATTTGATATAAAATATGGTTGCAATGATGTTGAGGATCCCATGAACAAGATGACACCAGATAAAGATTTGAATATGAAAAGAGAAATGTCAGAATCGAGTCTGAGTTAGCTTCATTTGTTTTCGCAGATGAGATAAGATAAGTTGAGATAAAAGTTAAAAATTGAATAAAATATTGTTAAAATATTATTTTTAATATTATTTTTGTCTTGAAATTTGAAAAAGTTGAATTATTTATTTTATTTTGTGTGAAAATTTAATAAAGTTATAATTATTAAATTAGATGAGATGAGATGAGTTGAGAAGTTTTGTGAAAACAAAAGATGAAAGAAAAAAGGAAGAGAGAGAAAATAAAACAAAGAATTCTTTGGTGGCCTGTTCAACATTACAATATGAAAAATGTTAATTGCATATACTTATAAAAAATTTACAAAAATTTACTTCTCCATGTGTTTATTAATTATTGATATGTTGGAAATTATGTAATTTGAAACTCAGAATTTTTTCAAAAGAGAATTGATAAAATGAGTTTTGTATATAAAAATGTAAGTAAAAATTATAAGTACATATAACACTACTCTTACAATATTATATATACCAATATTCACCACTTGGTAAGAGTCCAATGGCTTGATTTGCTCATATTTTCTTTATTATTTCAGTAAAAATAACTAGTACTTTTTATATAAAAATGGTATTTGAAGTCTTAACGTGTGCGAGCACCGCAATCTCTTTAAAAAAAAAGTGAGTAAATCCTAAAATTGTATATAACATTATTCATTTTTATAGAAGAATTGGGATAGATGAGAATAATAAGAATGTAAAGATCATGATATCACTGTATGTTATAATGGGTTGATTATAAATCAAGTCTTTTCTAGATGGAAAGGAAAATAACAAATCTAAAGATATTCTAAATTTGACACGTAATATTAATGCACATTTTATTACACAGAATGAGCAAGAAATGGAATTGTCAATCGAAAGTAGAGGAAAAGTATTTTAGCCACAAATAGATTGTATAAAAGTAATCTCACAAACTAATATGATTTAATGTAATTCGTCAGATTGTAAAGTTATACATCAAACTATATCAATTTGTGAATTATTTTTATGTAATTCTTTTGTGACTGAGTGGATGAGTGAAAATCAGCTGATATAAATATATATATATATATTTATATAAATTTAACTGTGGGATCGGGACAACGGACAGGGTTTCAATATTAGATCTCATGCATGGATTGCTTTCGTGATCTGGCAAACGAGACAGAGATCTCTCCAATTATAAGGTGCATGCGTAGAATTGAACAGATCGACAGGAATCAGAAAATGTGGGTTTGTCGATAAAGACCTACCACCAGCAACCCCGCATTAATGCACACCTCCCTTTGCTTTTTACGTATGCACCACATGCAATATTAGCTTGTGTGTGTATGTATATATATATATACACACATTAGGAAATGGTCTCGAGTGCGTTAGTTTTGGAGTGCACCTGATATAATGATTTAAATAAAAAATAAATAACTAAATCAATAATTTATTTATCTGAAAAAAGAAAATATAAGATTAAAGAAAGATAAAAAATTAAGATTAAACAAAACTTAAACTTCAGCAAAGTATAAGTATTGGTCTGCATCTATATTGGATTATCTATTTACTCTCTATATAATAATAAAATATTATTAATTTAATAATTTATTTTTATTTTTATCACATTTTATAGTTCTACTAATTAAAATATTAGTAACAATTAAATTCTAATCAAATTAATAATATTCAATATTAATATTAATAATTATATTCTAATTAAATTAATAAATAATATTATACATTGAGTGATTTAAGTATTTTATTAGTTAAATTTACTTAAAGTTGAATTTTACAATGAGAATGCTCTAAACAATTTCTGTTCTAAAGGGTAAAGTCATTTTAATTTTTTTATTTAAAAAAATAGAAACAAAAAGAAAGGAAAATGAGTACACTGTCAGAACAAAAAAGACATAAAAAAGAGACGTCAATTTATGTGCGCCGCAGAGACATTAAGGACATTTTGGTAAAACATGATCCTTTATTAAATTTTACAAAAGAGCTACACGTCAAATGGTTAAGAGTCTTAAGGACTTTTTGGTAAAACAAGATCATTTATTAAATTCTATAAGAAAACTACATGTCAAATGGTCAAGGATTTTAAGGGCCTTTTGGTAAAACAAGACTTAACGGACTTAACAAAAAAACAACAAAAATTACTATTCACAATTAGATATATATACCTATTATAATAGAGTAGGTGTATATAATTATTAGCTACAATTAAGTGTCTTAATTATTATTATTTTTATTTGACTTGGTCCTTTTAAAAATGAGTAATTCTACATAGAAGACACTGTAGCGGTGCACTCGTTGCACTCACTACGTGGCTGCCGTTAGATCTTTTTTTTTCATCTTTCTCTGTGTGTGGTCTAAATAATGCCACAT
>QEOT01124276.1:229611-274540 GCA_003123785.1 Pterocarya stenoptera | reverse complement strand
AAAAAAAAAAAAAAACCAACTTCAAATTTAAGGGGATCATCACGAGTTCCCAACTATCATCATCGTCGCCCTGACATTACAACACAATTGAGTTTTTGTGATGATTTTGAATTTGTCACGACCCTGAAACAGTCATAAAAAATCATTTTCTGTGATGTTGTAGGAAACCGTCACTAAAGTTGAACGAGAAACAGTTATACATTCGAACTATAATAATGTTTCGTTCGAACGTAACTCAGACGATATTGTTTTGCAATGAGTACAAGCGAACGTATAAAATGCTACATTCGAACGGTTCATATCTGTTTGAACATTAAGCCACTTACATGCAAACATGTAAGTTATTCGTTTAAACGATTTAGTTTGTGTTTGAACGATAGTGATTAACGTTTGAATGTAAACTATTTTAAAATTAAAAATAGAATTTCAAATTAAAAAAGATTGAGAATTGAAACACAAAAACAATAGATATATTAAATGATATTGTTCATTACATAAAGTATAGAAAAAGAAATATATTAAAATGTAAATACAAAATACAATAAATGTGCAGCAAAGCTCAGAACGAGTTGTTTACAAATGTATGAAATTCCTCAATCAATGTGCTGACCTTTTCGTTTAGGATATCTTAACGATGGCCAACCCTCGTGACACTCTGCTATACTGACGTGATCTTTCGGTTGATATGCGCAATAATATCTAAGACCAATGCATCAACCCAAATAGGGCGCGCATCGAGCCAAGCATGGCGTGTATCCCTGAAATGTACCCATTGGCTACTGACTAGTACTCACGCCGAGCACGCCTTTTTCCTTGTCCAATGATCCGACAATGTGAGGTTAGGTCTAGGGGGTGACACTCCGGTCTAGTAATATCTAAGTAATGATCATCCCATATGATAGGTTTTTAGTGGAGATGATCATCGTCTCATAACGGATCCTCTAAATATTCACAGTGGCAAGTTGATGGGCTTACCACGTGCCACTCGTATGAAGAACTGTGTGCGAGTCCGACTTAAGGGAGCCTTATGTGCCACAAGATCCACGTTTGCTGCAATTATGAGATGCAACATGCAAAAAATGGCAGCAACAATGTTTGGGAGAACGTGTTCTTCTTATCGAATAGTGTGCGGTATCTCCTAATGAGGATGAAGAAATCCTCATCACGGTCGTCATACTGAGGCTGATTAGTCCTTTCGCCCTGACTAGTCTACATCTCTAGCCATAGACTCAACTGGGCCAGTAGATGATGCAAATGTGCCTACATCTAGTGCGTCCTCGGTCTAAGCATCCATTGTAGTTGATGCCTTAGATACACAGTAGACCCCAAGTAGCTCAGAGATGACATTCGTCGAAACCTCGAATTGAACACTACGTACAGTTATGGTGTGAGATGATGCATTATGAGGCATGGATGACATCTCCATGTAAAACTCGCAGACCATAGAGGTGTATATCCTCCCCCTCAGTGCGCAGATGTTGGTACAACCTCTGGAAATAAAGACGGACCTTAGACTCTTCTCCTCCCATGTGATCTCATTGAACTCGTTGATATACACTTCGAGTTCAACCATAACAGTTCTACAGCCTATCCAAGAAGTGTCCTAGGTTCCTTCCCTTTCTCGTTTCCTAGTTGTCTTTGAATGAGCCATATTCTACAAAGAAAAAAAAACATGAAAATATATATATAAAGGGAAACAAATTAAATCTATTCTGAAAAACGTCCGAACGTAGAACTTAACATTCGAATGTAAAAAGATAACATTCGAACGTGAAGGAAATACCGTTTGAACGTTAGGAGTCCAAACACCCACGAAACGTTACATTCGAATGTTTCATGTAAATATGTTCAGACGTACTAGTGCATTCGAACGTATTTAACTTAACGTTCAAACTTATGCAGGTATACGTTCGAACGTTAAGACTAAAACGTCCCACGAAACCTTACATTCGAACATTTGATGTATATAGTTCAATCCTATATCTAAACATTCAAACAGTATAAATGTTGAGTTCGAACATTAGGAGTCAAACGGCCAAGAAAATGTTACATTTGAACATTTTAGTGTATAAACATTCAAACATAGCAATACATTTGAAACTAGATGAACATACGTTCAGAATATAGATAATCGTTCAAACATTGCTAGTGGGACGTTAATCTTGTAATGGACACTGTAGAAATGAATACACTAAGTGTAGACTATCTACGATGGCTATTTGGCCATTGGTCACTCATGGTGGCCAGAATATCAAGTTATGAATCCGGCCCCAAATAGGTTTTAGTTCATACTGAAACCCTTTAAAAATGTTAAAAAAAATACAATAAAAGGGAGAGAGATGGACACTAACCTTTTATGTGATGGTTGTGGTGGCGATTGACGACGGTATGTGACAGATTCGATAGCCGAGTACGACGGTTCAAATTTTGGATGTGGGTGGAAATGTTGTTCGACATTTGGATGCACTACATATATAAAAAGTAATGTGCGAACATTACAACTAATACATTTGAACGTTACATTATTTCCCGTACTGTACGAACGTGTGTTGTAAACGTTTAAACGCAAATAGAATGAATTTTTTATATATAGTATATTTATATGTAAATATTATATATAGTATATTTTGCCAAATATAGATTGACTGGAGAAACACTATATAGAGTTAGTATATATAATAATATAGTAATATATACTATTTTAATATAGTAATAATATTAGCCTGCTAGGTTTAATTTTGTTTTATACTATCTATTCTGAATACTTGGGGAGAAACTGGTTCTAATCTGGGCTTGCTAAAAGTTTTCTCTCATTCATGTCTATACTGCTACTCACACTCATGCGCATAGCGAGTGGACTTATTTTGTCGCCAAAGATAATTACGTAAGTGAGGTCATTTTGTGTGAATAAATTATGCCAACAGTTGAATGAAGATTATGTTTTCTTACTACTTCTTTTAATATATTACTTATTGTATGATTTTCTTTCTAATTATTGTAGGAAAAAATAATTGAGATGTAGTCAGCCTCTGAGGAATCTTCTCCTAGTGATATTGACATATTACGCAAGTCTCAGGACCAAGTCTGATTTGGTAAGATGTTTGAGACTTTCTTTCAAGCTTGTCGATTCATCGTCCACGGCCTTGATTTCTCAAGTTAATAATCTTACCAAGTATTTAGATACTACACACCAAAATATTGAGCAGATGAAGTCGAGACAGTAGGAGTTGGAGGCTCCCTTATTATGATAGTCCGATTTGGAGACGCGTTTGCAGGAGTGACAAAGATACCAAGTGGAAAGAATATGCATTGAAGTTCAAGAACAAGTACAGAGGGAGATGCTAGTACAGATAGAACGTGTTATGTCACTATAGCAAGATCGTAGTGGACAAGGAAAGAAGAAGAAATAAATCCTATCATTCCTCAAAACTTTTGTCGTCTAATTTTACAACTCTCTAAAATATTTTCATGAGATGATACTATTTGTGGTGTAATATGATACAATTTTACGCTTTTTAAGTTTATGAAATTATTGGTTCTGATAAGTACGTTTAAATGTAAACAAAGAACGGTCGAACATGCCTTTACATTCAAATTAACGTTCGAACATAATTACACAGACGTGCTATATATACATTCAACGTTTATACTCCACAAACGTTCAAACTTATTTTGTTATGATCGAACAAATATTTCATAATATTCAAATGATTAAAATAGATACGTTCAAACGTATTTATTAACCATTCGAGCATTTAATCTTTGACGTTCGAATAATTGCCCCATAATGTGCAAATGCAAAATTTAAATGTCACATCACAAATGATCAAACGTGTGTACGTTCAAGTGTAAAAATCAAACGTGCGAATGTAAAATATTCAACGTTAGATATTTATCGTTTGAATACTAATCGGTCGGGTAAACATTCGAACGTTATTTGATACGTTTGAATGTATTTTCTTTGATGAAATTTGATTGTCACAAAATTGCTTCACATTCGAACATTGCATCTCATGGCAGACTGTCAACCATCACAAAAAACAATTTTAGTGACTGTCAAAATACTTTATTTAACACTTTTTTGGTGATGGTTGTGGGGGCAGTTTCAAAGTGTCATCAAAGAGTTTCTGTGATGGTTTTCTTATTTTTTGTGATGATTTCGTCCATTACAATAATTGAAATATGTTGCAGTGCGAACAAGTACTAGATGTTGCCAAAAATGGCCCTAATGATGGAATGTACAAGTTTTCTTTTTACCAAAATTATATTAAAACAAAAGAACTAATTGATAGCCATGCAGTGCTGATCATCATGCTTATAAAGATTCATCAATTGCATGCAACCATCCTTCCCACCCTCTTTATATATATGACTTTATCATCCTCATCGTCGGTCAGATACCTACCAGACTAGTGCTCGAAATTAAAATCTGTACTGGACCAATTCCAAAGGTTTTTTCTTTTCTTTTTTTCCCCCCCTTTTTGCCTCTCTTTCCATGCTACATTACTTCTATGGGTCAATTTTATCACTGCAATTTGGTATAGCACATTTTTCGCAACAAAAGAATTTCAAGGAAAAATCACAAACCCATCTGATATTACATACTAGGGGTGTTGCCCGCCCTACATGGGCGATTGGCCACCCTTGCACCCTTCGTATGTCCATTCGACAAGTAGACAGGTGGCTCAGTCCACCCTTTGAATCCCTACCCTTAACATCACCATATCACAATAAAAAAACCATATCACAATCACCATATCACAACAATATGCATTTGGAGTCCACCATTGATTAGATTTGCACTCAGAGACTCACAATCGTGGCTTTCTACGCACGAAAATCATAGAATTCTAAGATACTCTAAGTGTCTAAATGAGCCCTGTATCCTTTAGTAGGCTTAGGAAATAAAGAGGAGATCAACCTATCAGACTTCTTTTAGTATGACGGGTCATAGGTGGTAGAGGTGATACCTACACCCACGGGGCCTGCCCCACATGGGCTTAGGGAGAGGGGGCTGATTGACCCCTAAGGCCATCTGCCTATCGCTCACGATGAGAGAAAGCCAGAGAGAGATACCTAGGGGCCCTAAAACGATGGTGAGAGGGAGAGAGAGTAAGGAGAGAGAGAGAGAGAGGAGAGAGAGTAAGGAGAGAGAGAGAGAGATGTGAGGGGGAGGGCAGATGGGGAGGAGGGTTTTAGAACAAAAACCTACAACAAACGACATCGTTTTATTAAAAATTTATTTTTTTAATATATATATAATTTGGGCCGAGTGGATGGAGGAAATCTTGGGTGTGCTTGGGCCTAGCTTAGGCACAGTCTCCCAGCACCCAGATGCATACGAATGTCCACCTGCACGTCGTCCGTGTGTAGAAAGGAGCCCCCACCTACCTTAGGCGCAGGCCAAACTAGGGTTGGGGACAGATGTGCCAGATGTAGTGGCCCACCGGCCACCCCTAACACGTGGTCGAATCTAGATGTTATTTGCCCACCCCGTTTAATTTTGAATTACTGTATATAAATTTATGAATTATAAATAATAATTTATAGTTCTCATTGCAGACTCGATTCATGGTGTTGTGTATATATGATTTATATAAATGATGGAATTTATAATTGTCGCTGCATTTAAGTTTAGAGAACCTTCCCGCAAGCGTAACCTTTCTCCCCTAAAAACGACACTCAATGAGAATATGCCACGTAGACACTCAATTTTCAAACCTTGTAGCCGCATTGTAGAGAAACTCCCCCTTTTCCATCTCCTCCCTCCCTCCCTCCCCCTCTCTCTCTCCTTTCTCTTTCTCTCAGGAACCACTCCCTTCCTTGAGCCCTAGCCTCACCCACTCTTGAAGTCCAGTCAAGCCCGAGCCCCACCACTCCCTCCCTCCTGTCAAGCCCTAGCCCCACCCCTGCCTCCCTCCCGTCTCTTTCTGTACTCTTTCTCTCTCCACAGGCGAACGCATTCCATTGTTCCTAGCTTCCCAAAAACTTGCAATTTGATCTATATCCCTCAGAGGACGAACATACATTGGAGAGAAAATGGCCACTCGGACTAGTAATGGCTTTTAATTTTCATTGTCCCACAAATAATCAGGCAAAGAGTAGTACTCAACCAGCTGGTACTTCACCTTCTTCCACAATCTCTTCCCTTTCCCTTCTTTTGAAGAACGTGTCTAATGATTCTCCAATACTTCAGAAGATAACTTTAAATCCTCACTACTTTGATGAGTGTCATCCACCTTTTGATAAACCTAGAAGACAAAACTAAATAAAACAACCAAAGAACGAAACAATGCTCTGTTTGGTCACCGAGAAAATAGTGGGAAAGAAAAGGAAAGAAAGAAAACTCAATATTCTAAAGTTTTTAATTTTCATCACGTAAAGCTCCAGCTCCAGCTTTTAATGGTCGATAATTCTTGGTGGTTGGAAATACCCGCGAGATTTATGAAGAGAAGATGGTGGGAAGATGAAAATGAGACACAGAGAGGGAGAGAGAAGGTTTCGCAAACTGAGAGGAAAAAAATGAAAAAGAAAGAGAGAAGCTTTGTTTCAGTGAGAGAAAGGAGGAGATTTAGCTCTCTTTTTTGTTACCCTGATTTATGTTTCCTCTCTCTTCTTGTCATGGCTGAGGAGACAAATGTGAGGTGTGGCGGAGTGCAAGTCAGGTGCGGCAGAGTGCAAGGGATTTCACTGAAGTGAATATATTCTATTTTTCTAACATATTTAATTTTGCTATCTCCTGTAATATGATTCATGGGATTTAGATGTAGATTACTGACGAGTCCAATTTTTATTTGTTGCCGTTGAAGGACTGAGAACGACGTAACCATTCAGAAGAGGGCCTATTAAGTTTAATAACTCCATCTATTATAGGCTAAGAAGATTTTCTCCCATTTTCAATGATGGAGTTAAATTTCTATACAGTATTAATTCTGTAATAGATTAAGATCCCCTAATTTCTTTTTCAAATTCTTGATAGATTCTAGAGGAAGATAGGCAGCAGGTGCATGTAGTAGATCCTATAGCATTTATTATTATTTTTTTTAGAGAAATAATATTGTGAAGTCTACTTACTATGTTCAATTTTAGTAAAAAATCCTTGCCTACACTTGGCCTGAGTTTTAAGAGATCTCAATCCTTACTCTCTAGCTCACATTCCATTAACCAATTTATTATTGTTGCAATATATCATTTAAGAAAAATATATGATAAGCTGTTTTTGGTATTGAAAACCTGTTTCTGCTTTTTTTAATTTTGAAAATTTAATACTCGAGTTTCACATCAAGCCTCACCTAGGCATCTCAAAAAGGAGGAAAATGGGGTCAAGCCATACTTGAGCACTAGGGAAATCAAATTTCAAACAGTCGGACTACCCTAGAGTCAAGCACTGTGGCCCCCCACAAACAAGGCACACATACGTCTTCACCACTAGCGTGGTTGAGCAAGCCTTCCACCACAACAGCCAAGCCTAACAACGTGCATGCTGAGCTTTGACAAGGTAGACATAACCTTCGCCACGATAACATGGTTAAGCAAGCCTCTAGCTACAATAGCCAAACCTAGCAACATGTAGACTGAGCTCCAGCAAACAAGGCACACATATGCTTTTACCCTAATAGCACAGTCGAGCAAGCCTCCTGCCACATTAGCGGTAAAGCACACCTCCTGCCACAACTACCGCTAGCTAGTTACCTCCGAAAACAAGCATCTGAGCTTCATAACCTCTACGTGCGAGTTGCCTTAAAACAAGTCGATAGGTTCGACAATTACCTAAGATTTTCCCATCGGGTCAGCAGGCTCCCTGATCAGTTAAGAGCAAGTTACAACAAACAAACTCTGATTTTAATGACAAAACAACAACACAAACCTAGAAACCACCTCAAAAGACAAGAAATCCACTCGTGCCAATGAAAACAAAATGGATCACCAAGTACCAAATATGCTCTCTTTGCCAACGATGAACAGTCACACATGACCATTAGTCATACACCTTAACATCAGACATACGCTCTGTTATCAAATATATGCTAGCACAAACAAACATCCTAAAGGCTTATCCTTAAAGGCTCGTACAAGGAATTTACAAGTCTCCTAAAGGTACACCCTTGGAGATCTTTGCTGCATTGCACAAAAATGGGAAATCAAGGACACGTTCTGGTTAGTTATTTTTTCTACAGCTCTCATAGACTTTCTCTATCATAGTTGGCTTGTATTGAAGATTCTCAAAACCTTCTTGTCGAACATGTTGACTTTAAGAATCGCAGGCATCCATTGGATATAAAATGAATTGAGTCTAGCCCATTGCCAAGACTAAAAGGAATATATAAAGCCAAAAGAGGTTAACGGACATACAAAAAGTGAAATTCACTTTTGGCGAATAGGACTTAGCTACTCCAAAGAAGAAATGAGACCTCTATAAAATGAAGGGACCACTAAAATGTGAGATAATCTAACAACTCTACAAGGAAAGACTCTCTATTACTTCTCTACAACTAGTGAGAATTTTTGTCTAGAAGAAAAACATCTTCTTCAACCTCCCATTAAGCATATTTTCTCCATTATACTGAGAGTTATGGGACATGAGAGACTATACAATCATCAAACATGGTAGATTTTGCCCCCAAACGACCCATAGGCATAGGCTTTTATGTCAAACCAAGTAAATCTCTATGTCTCTCTCTTTATTTATTCTTTATTTCATAGATGATCATTTGAGTACCATATCAATACCTAAACCATCAAATTGGGCCATTTAACCGTCCCTTTATGCTCCAGCCCCGTTGGACAAATGCATCACCAGGGTTGATAGAATACCTAAAGACAAGGTGGAGAAAATGGTCTCATTCAGCAATAGTCCTATATCCCATTGTTACATTTTGTTACATTTTGTTCTAACTATTAACATTCTTGATTTTTTACTTCTTTCTATCATTTGTTTATAATGTTTTTTCATTGCATGCTCATTTGGTTACTTAGTTGTTTCATTTATTACCACTTATTTTTATTGTGAAATATATATATGGATATATATATATATAAATGGATTTCTTTTAATATCTTCTTTTCACATTAATTATGTTTACTCTTATTTTCTTAAATTCTCAACAAAGAATTTACTGATTACAAGTAAGCTAGAAACCTTTTTTATTTTTTTTTAATTATTTATTTATTATGTAGACTAATTTACTTTCGTTATAAATTATCTTGAAACTATGTGAACAACTCATTGGAACCAATTTGCAGGTATCTTACTATTTTCTAAGTTGAGCATTTCTACTTTAACTTAATGTTTGAGAGATTGTATTTGCATGTATCTAATAATGCGGCATGGAGTCTGGGGTGGTGCCATCAATGCGGAGTGGAGTCTGGGAGTGGCTCCTCGAGTGGTGCTTTGCCGCTAGATGATCGACTATGCCTTCCCCCTCTTTAGTTGGTACAATTCATGGGCATGGCTCCTTTAGTGGAATCAAAGCCATTTGGGGGATGAGGCTTGGGCCTTGGAAGTCCAACACAAGCCTTACCATTGGGCCGGTAGGGAAATTTCCCATCCAGTTACCCCACCAATTCTTCCCTCTTTTCTCAAGGCGCGTGTGTTCCCATGATCTAGAGATCTCAACCATCGTGGGAGCCTATTTAAATCCAACCTTCCTCCTCTTTTGGTTCTACTTGCCTTTTCCTCTCTACTTTGAAGCCTTCAAACTCTATCTCCTTTCTCTGTGTTTATTGTTCCCTTCACCTCTACTTGTCTTTGCCTCTCTTTTCCACCTCCTTTCGTTTCCATGGCTCCCAAGAACTCTTCTCATGTCGCCCCCATGTCTCACGTCACGCCAACAAGTCTGGCTCCTCTCGAGTCCCAACGTTTGTTTGGGTATTACTAGCGGTTGGTGGTATTTTGGCCCTTTTGGAGTCGTTGAAATCGTCCTATTGGGTACCTGATTCTCGAGTTTGTGGTGCTCGAACCTCGCAAGGGGGTTGTGGATTTGGAGGGCTATGCCACAAAAGTGGCATTGTACCAGAGCATGTTTACAAGCAGTCTTCAGCTTCCCTTTTGCTGATCGGTACGTGATGTGCTTGACTTTCTTTGTTTAGCCCTGCTTAGCTTCATCCTAATGCGTGGAGGATCTTGGTGTGCTGATGTGTGATTTGGAGGCAAACTTTGGAGGAGGTGGGCTAGGAGCATCCTGACCTCATCGCCCGTGAGTTCCTTCTCACTCACAATCTCCTAAAGTAGAACGACGACACATGTAGTTTCCTCATTGAAGGCACTGGCTCACTTGGTGCAGCAATATAACCGGGTTAAGGGATGGAACCAATGATTTTTCTTCGTGTTAGGCAAAGGGTGGGAGTTCCCAGCCAGGCAGGTCAACCGACATAAGTATCCAGTACATGTTATATGGGGGGTCATGGCGGATGACAAGAGTATTCGACCAACGGCAACTCAGATAGAGGTGGTCAAGGCCTGGGTGAAAGTGCACTCAGCTAACGTTTACTCTGAGGCTCTATTAGACAAGGCCAACCTCAAGTGATATCTGGCTCTTCCATGTAGTTGGCCGCTCCCCAAGTTCATTATCGTTCCCCGAGCCCTGTGAAGGGGAAAGGGAAAAAGCTCATGAGGGAAGAGTCTAAATGTTGCAATTCTGACTCAGCCCAATGCCTCCCTTTGAACAACCTCCATTCTTGTGGTTGTTCATTCGACCAAAACCATCTTTATAGGTGGTTGGAGTCATCGTGTCCAATTTGTCCTCCTCTACTCCTAAGTTTGTGACTTCCTCTACTTCGTCGCGCAAGGCGAGTGGAGCGGGCATGCCCCAACACGTCTGGGTTACACTCGATGTGGTAGAAGTTCCCTGGTCCAGGGCTGCCCCTAAAATTTCTCTAGAGATACCTTCTCATACCCCGTTAGGCAATGCGAAGGACATTGTGACCCTTACTCGAGCTGAGGAGACACTTTCGGTGTAGATCTACATGCCCTCTTAAATCCTTATACTAAGGAATCTTAGACAGTGGTTCCGACTCCAGAAATTTACATAGAGATGGTTCCTTCTCCTGAGGGCGAGGAAGTCCTCGATAGGTTTTCTATTTCTAAGTCTCCCTTCAACTATTCTCCTAAGGTCGAGGCCATTTTAGCCAAAGCTTCTTTGAAGGTTGGTGAAGGCAACGAAGTTGCATTGGGTATGGAGGCGACTAGGGCGGCGTTGTTTGCTACGGTTTTTGTCGTTGTACCCGAGATTGAAGTCATGGTGGCATCAATGGGGGTCAATGAAGCTCTGATTGTCCTTATCAACATTGGGGCTTCATTGCCCTTAACTAGCACATTCCAAGCTTAGTATCGTTTGATGTCGGTGTCGAGGCAATGGAGTAGTAAGCAAGGGGGATTGCGATTGCCCTCCCAAGGTCTTATGTTATTGTGGCAATGGTGGGAGCTGGTGAGACTTTGATGGTCTCAACTAATTATAGGGGTTTATGGATCTCCCCGAGGTCAATGCTGGCGTCAGGGCATCAGGTGAGGAAGGAAGGTACCTACCATACTAGTATTCAAACCATTAACTAATAAGGGTCCTGGACTCACCTAGGAAGGTGAGGATTGGGGAGGCTCACCCTTGATGGAGTTTGTTGGCAACGCTAAGAGTCAAGGCGCTGACATGCCCGACAATGTCGAATCCTCGATTGAGACCCTTCTCGAGGGAAGGGAACACCCTGCTTCGGGGCCGAAGGCTGATAGAGCCCGTGCTGAGTCCATCTAAGAGATGGCTGGGATGTTTAGGGAGTTCTTTTCTAAGGTTAGCTCTAACATGCTATCCCCCTTTTTCAGCTTTCCTTGTGCATTTGCTTTTGTTCTGACTTAGGTAATCTTCATGGGAGGAAGGGGCGGAGCAACTAGCTGCCTTTACTGTAGGCAGCCAGGAGGCTTTAGAATGTGAGAATTGAGCACTCCGATCCTTGGCAGGATTGCCCTTGCATCATGCTGAGAGAGAGAGAGAGAGAGAGAGAGAGAGAGAGAGAGAGGAATGAGGAATTGGAGGAGGCTCTTGTCAAGGTGGAATTTAGTCTCCGACAGAAGGAGAAGAGGGTAGTTCAACTTCGTCATCAGAAGACCCAACCCAAGTCCGACCTAGCGAGGTCATAGGAGGCGGTCAGTTCACATCCGCTCAAGGCTACGCTCAGTAAGGAAGGAAGGGACAACCTGTAGGACTTACTTGATTGTCAATTAGATAAGCTTGAAAGTCTTCGAACTGAGAACTCCAGCTTGGACAAATAGTACAACTCGGACGCCTAGGCGTACAAATGGCTTGAGGGGAAGTTCAAGGACCTCTCAAAGTCGTTAAAGGATAAGTCGGAATCCCTCGAGGCAAAATCCCAGAGGGTGAAGGATTCGGAGGCCGAGGATGTTGCGGTCCGGGCCGGGGAATCCAACAAGAAGAATTGGGCTGGTGAGTTAGAGACCAGACTTGTGGAGACAGAGCATTCTTTAGTAGCTAGCGATGTAGTCATTAAGGATCTGCGAGACCACTCACCTTTATATTTTGCATGTTTTCTCTTACTCTTTTTCTCCTTTCTTTTTTGGAGGGTGTGACGGGCAAGGAGAGTTGAATGGAAATAGCTAGCATAGGCTATACAAACTTATATTTGTGAGGCAAGCCAAGCCGGAGTTAGCCAGGTGGCTGATGTAACAGCCTACTAGAAATTCAATGGTGGAATTTCTATAGGCTATAGGAACCTCGTGAAATCTTTGTAAGTTTTTACAATTCGACCAATCACGTAGGTTTTAGTCTGTCAGCATAGTAAGTGTTACCAATCACTTTGAGATAGTTCGAAGTGTCAAAATCTAATATGGTTTGTGCCATTAGAGTTAGTTGATTATTTAGGATTTCCAGAAGCACAATAAACCCATTTTCAATTTTTTGATGAAGATGAAGACTTACCTTCCTCATAAGCATCAACAAGCAGGAGCAGGAGTGGGTCCAATTACAGACTACCTGAACAATCTACCTCCTCGTGGACCAAGGAGACGAGTTGAGCTAGAGGCCACCTTGTCTCCCCATGGCAGAGAGCGAGATTAGCCTCCAGCAAATAACTTACCCCGACCTCCGCTTCGACGAAGTGTGGAATCAGCGTGAGCCTGACCCAAATTTACCCTTCCCTGCAATGCCAACGGGTGGGACCGGATCCATTTACAAATTGCTCAAGCAACCTACCTCCTATAGGGATAAAAGGGACATCTTTCACCAAAAGCTACCTTGTCCCTCCTGTGATGGAGAGCGGGTCTAGCCCCAACGCTGACTAAAAACTTACCCCAACCCCCATCGCAACGAAGGAGCGGAGTAGCCGCATCACTATCTGAATTTCCTCCTTGGAGGGCTAAAGGGGTGGGTTGGCTTCAGGCATCCCAACCTCTCCCCGATGGAGTGCGGTCCGAGTCATTCGACCACTCGAATGTTGCATCAAGGAACACGGTTATCAACAACTTGGTAAAGGGTGGCAAGCACATCGTGTCATAAGTCAGAGGGCTCAGGTTTGCAAAGTCTAAATTCTACAAAGCTAAGGATAAAGTTAGGATAGCTTGCTTATTTTTTAGTTAGGAATTAAATACACAAATGTCAATGGGCGAGAGTGGCTCCAATCTCAAACTGCCCGAACAACCTACCTCCTGCAGGGACAAAACGGACTGGTCAAGCCAGAGGCCGCCTTGTCCCTCCTGCGACGGAGATCGAGTCTTGCCTCTCAGTCACCTGAATAGTAACCCCAACCTCCATTGCAGCAAAGAGCAACCTGGATTATTTAATACGATTCCACAGTCACAGTGCTATTCAAAGGGACATAGAGGCAGGTTAGCAAAATGTTTCCCAGCCTCTCCCCCCTGAAAAGGCAACTGGAGTTTCCCTAATGCGGCTTAACTCTTAGGGGGGATTTTCATCCCTTCCAAGCCGACGGCTACGGATGAGAACCGACATACACTAACGACACTTTTTTTTTCAGTTACATATCAAAATAAAGCACGACAACGCAATATGGAAGAACTAAAGGACTAGGTCGGGTAAAGCACGTCCGAGAGATCGACGACAAAAAAGAAGGAAATTAGCTCAAAGAAAAAGCGGAGAGACATCGGCCTTATCAATGATATCGCTAAAGGCACCAAAAGGATAACTGACTAACGAATGCAAATGAGGACAATATAAGCGGGAAGCTGTTAGTCGATGGGCTCGTCAGGGAGGTGTTTGGCATTGGCGGGTTGAACCGCAAAGCTCTAGATGATGGCAATCTCCTACCCGACGCGGACACCACAATTCCTTGAGTCAAAACCCCCAGGCGGGATGTTAAAGAGAGAGAGAGAGAGAGAGGAAGTGAATTATCATAGAAGATAAACGGAAAGTAAAAAAGATAATGTTATTGACAGCATAAAGCCACAAGCTTACAATGGACAAGTTACACCGTGAAGTAACATGTTACAGCATAAAGCTGCATGCTTGCAATGGACAAGTTACGACATGAAGCCACAAGCTTACAATGAACAAATTACGACGTGAAGCGGCAAGTTACCTCATAAAGCCTCAAGCTTACAATAACATACAACATAAGTCAAACTAGATACAACATAAAATCGTGGAGGCAGAAGCAAGCAGAAACCTGATCAGATCATATTAAAGGAGAAGTGGCAGACAAGGATCTCCATCATTACGACATGCTAATAAAGCTAGAGGTTACCTCCAAGAAAATCAACAAGAGATGTAATGAGGCAACTAATTAGGTCGTACGGTGACAGTAACCGCCAAATGACAGAGCACAATGCAAGGATCCTCCCCACGCTATGAGGGAACTGAGCAGGCGACAACACAAGATGATCCAGCACTTCTCACACTACACGACAGAAAGGCAATTTGAGGCCGCTAGAGAACATGGCAAGGTACACAGCCACTCTGGAGGCAAACTCCTCGAAATCTACCGTCCCTTCGATAGGGGGAGGCACCTCGAGTTCCACAGTTCGAGGAATCCTGTAGGTCTCCTTTAAAGACTCTAACTCAACGGGAGTCACCTACGAAAGCCATGAGAAGCCAGCAAACTCCTCTGGAATGGTGTCGCCTTACCCGTCTATGGCACAAACAAAATCAGAAGATCTAGCTAGCCTAGAAGGGCGCAAGGATTTCTTGGGGGCCATTAGCAACCAGGGAGAAAGAAGAGGAATCAGAAAGAACAATGCTAGGAGAAGTGCTTGAAAGGGAGAAGGGAACACACGATATTTAGTAGAAGAGAGAATAGACAATTTAACCCATTGCTTAGAAAAAAAGGGACCTTATATAGACAAGCTCGACAGTTGACATCCCGAGGCAGTAAGAACCCATATGCCCCATGGAGTACTAAAATCCCACGATCACCGCGATTCTAGCAGAGCATATCCATTGATGTGACATGGGAAAGAAGTAACCGCCTTGCGCGAACAATGATGAAGGGACTGAATAGGCACCATTTAATGCAGATCAGAACCATCAAAATACAGCCATAAAAGCTGAAGGTGAACTGTTGCCAGGTATTGTATAAAGATGAAAAGGCCACTTGGATATGGCTAGAAAGCAGAAGTGTGACACGTGAGCACCGAGAAACCCACAACTCCCCGTCCCAGGAAAGAAAAGGTCGCATAGCCGTAGTTGAAAAAGTAATTAATCAAGGAAAGGAAGAATTCTCATCAGACCCATCTGATAGGAATTGGCAGTGTAACTATAAGGGGATTTCTCCCTTACTCATAAGCCCACTAGGTGCTCCTCCGAGAGTAATGGATTTCGCCTTAATATCCGGCCCCAAGGCCCAAACTTGCCCACAAAGCAACTCGCCTGCAAGGGAAAGTAAACAATGGTGGCTAATGGGACTCGGTTTCATCCCGCTCATGGGGACTCGTATAGCGCAGAGTAGGAAAGCCAGAGAACCTTTGATCTTCTGACAAGGGAGTATTGACGGACCACCGAAAATAGAGTGAAGCAAATCGGAAAACCACACCACATTAATGACACAATTACTCCAGCAATACGCCACATTTAAAAAACTCTGACAAAAGCAACAGTAAAAAGGACATGGGCTCCATAGGGGTAGGCACGATCTGTCCCCAGACTTCCGATATAAATAGTAGTTTCCAAGTACGAAACAACTCTCTAGACTCACTCATTATTTACAAATTTCTAAAATACTCTACTCACTTTGGCATCGGAGATTCCCCGGCCCCAAGCCGCCCTCTCCCGAGTAGCTGGAACCTGGCCCAAAGGCGTACAAAATATGACTTTAACACTTAGAATCCAATTGAAACCCAAAAAGATTGATTAAAACTAAAACCCTAAACAGTTTCCCCAAACCCTAAAGTTTGCCTCCAAACCCTAAACGGAACCAATTTCGAGTATTGTGTTTAATCACTTGATTAAATCACTTTTACCTGCTATTAATTCCTAAGAATCATTTTATGACATTACTATTCAGCGTTTAAAACCTTGAAAAGTTTATTGGGTCAAGAAAATTTAGATTTGGACTTGCTAGCATTTCAAACCCTAACCAAACCCTCTTTAAACCCCAAAATGAAGCCCACATGTTTAAGGCCCACGAATTTTGGCCACCTTGGCAAAGCTACTTCAGCAAATTTTTACCCTCTTAAGGTTGACCATCCACTGCTCATGACAGCCCTTAAATAGTCCTTAATGGGAAAGAAAAGGCCACTCACTACCACCTCCTACCTGCTACCTCTAGGCAGCCCATGCCTTGGGCGGTTTGCCCCTCACTTTGACCAAGACTTTCATCATTCAAGTATCATTCCAAGACCTCACTTCACTCTTCCAAATGTGTAAGAGGCATGCAGGTCATTTCCTCAGTCATTTCATCCCTTTCATTTCCGTTCTTGGAGAGAAAACTTAGATTTTTCTCTCAGACAGTTTTTTGTAGCACTGTTCACCCAGGTTCCAGACTGGGTACTTGGATATACCCGGCCTGAAAGCTGGAATTCAGTTTGGGTTAGCCCAGTTATGACCTGGGCCAGAACAATCCGAGTTTTTGAAACCTGAAAATCTGGGTTTGTACCCTTTTTTTTTTCAAAAAGTTCTCCTTTGAGATAATTCATATTAATGTCTATAATATATATATAAATATATGTCGTAATTCACAGGATCCCATGCATGTGGTTTAAAAGTAACAAAGAGCAATGACATATTGCCAATACGTAAGCTTTCAATTGATGGACATAATGATCTCACTTACACTATTGTTTGCTTTTAAAATTGTTTTAAAAAGGAGGTTTTTATGGAGAATATACATGAAGTACAATCTTTAATTAACATATTGTGAAAAGTAAAACCTCATCCTTTAAATGTGTCCAAACTGTTTTTTTTAAATCCCTTTAGTGGTTGTACCCACGTCTCTTTGTTCCATTAAAATGCATGTAATGCTTAAAAGAAAATTATAAGAAAACAGGCAATGGGCCAAAGTACATATTCATGTTCCTTGACCACCAACAAAATGCCATGTGGAGAAGAGAGTAAAAAAAAAAATCATAAAATGGATGATTCATTAAGCATAATATGCATTTTCCTTTTGAGTTTATGTCCGTTTTGTTGCTAGAAATGAACAAAAAAAAAACATCAAAACATTCAAACCCAAAAAGAAAAAATAAAATAAAATCGAGTACCGGACATACCCGAGTTATTCTATGCAGGTACCAACTTGGATTTTTTCTAGGCGGGTTCTAGACCAAGCCAGGAAAAAACCTGGCCCGGATGAACAAGCCTAGTTTTCCAAGCTTTCTTGCCTTCAATTTTTGAAGCTCTTTTAAGTATTATCTCACTAAACTTCCTTCATAAGAGTATTTTCTCTATGAGTCAAGCTTTTGTGGTTACATTTTGTGTTTGATTTCGTGGTCATGTGATTGGTCAAAAGTTATTTTATCCACGGAAAGGTCAATATGGGTGATAAACTAGATAATGTGTTATATTTTGGAGTTTTTAACCAAACTAATGGACAGGTCTTCATTTGAAATTTTTATGGAGTGTAGTCAACATGTTTATATGAATTTTTGTTGAAGATTCATTGTATGATTAAATCTTTTGATGAAATATTTTCTTAGATCTAAAAGGTAAGAAACTAGAAGAAGCAAAACAATTTCTATTTTAAGAAAGTTTGGATCTGTTGTAGTTTAATCTTACTCCAATGACTTTGATAATTTTATTTGACGACTCTTAGTCTTTTATCTACATCTTAGGATGTTATTTTGAAGATTTTTTAAGTTAATTTCAAATATATGAATTTTTATGCAAGAGAATACTCGGTTGGGTCAAAACTTTGATGATTTCGACTAGATCCTTGTTTTGGTTTATTTTTAGCCATATGATTTTAAGTTTAAGTCTTGGATCTAATTTAGGATACATTTTTAAACCATATGATATTGTCGGTTTGAATATTTCATCAAAGTATGTTTCGGATCAAATATTTGATCAACCAAGGTTGAGAAAAAATTCTATTTTTTTACTAGTTGTTGGAGCCAAGCCCTTCAAGTGAGATTTTGTTTTTTGGTGACTTTTATGTATTGATTCAAAGCATGTTAGTTCTTATGAATGTGTTATAAACATGTTAGAAAAAAGTCTTGAATTTTAGACAATTCTTAGAGATTTTTTGAAAAAGGTCAAAACCTTGAGATTCAAGGGTTTGTATTTTGGTTAAAAGCTTGGATCTTTTGCTTAAAAAGTTTTGTGTTTATGTGAAGTAGATTTTTATTGTATGTTTTAAGCATTTTTTTAAGCTTAGGATATGAGTCAATATTTCGATTTGATCATGAGTTTTGAAATTGGATGAAATTGTAACAAAATCAAGAGATATGGCCTTTAAAAGTTTCGGCCTTATGATGTTTTCATAGTTGTGATTGGTTTTAAATTTTTCTAAGTTGATATTTCATTTTAGGACAAAAGGAATATAAATTTTGATATTTTTTTAGTTAGAATATGAAATCCTTAAGTTTTGGGTAAAATTGTCATTTTCTCACATGTAAAAAGTAAAATGGTAATTTATTCTAACTTAGCATTTTTAGTGTTTGTGGGTCATTAGTGATAAAGTTTCTAACATTTAGAACTCATACTTCCAGTTTATCATGTTTCATGTTTTTTCTCGTAAAACGCGACAATCACTGTAAGTTAGCTCTTAACTTACTATCATATTACTGTATATGTGTGATGGATAAATGAACTACATTTGATATATTTATGTTATCCTATAAGCCATGTTATGCCATGTCACCATATGTATGTTTGTTAAATATTACATTCTATCATGAAATACTTATATGTAACATAACTTGTTCTGTTATGTAATGTTATCTATTACACTTATGTCATGTTACATAATGATATCTGTTATACGTATGCCATGTTATGAAATGGTATTTGTTACACGTTGTATCATATTACAAAATTGTTACATGTTATGCCATATTCCGAATTGTTGTATGCCTCTTATTACGTCATTGTCTTACATCTCACGTTCATGTGATGTCACATCATGTCAGGACTTCTGTCCCTCCGGCTCTCGTCTCGTTCTGTCTCGAGTATAGTTTGTTTATCTCGGGAACAACATTTCAAGTCAACTTAAGTCAGTTATCGTTTATCACGACCCTAAGTATAAGGATGAGGTAATTTCCTAATGGAACTCCTTTGTTCACATTAGAATATCCAATCTAGTGTGGAATTTCCTAGGTTGACAAGGTAAAATTCAACAGGTTTCAAATGAGGCCTAATTAATTGATCACCGGAGCGAAAAAGGGCACTAATGCCGATGATGCCCCCATACTTTCAATTTCATTTTATACGTACTCGTGCTGGTGCAGATACCTGACACAAGATACATACATTACATGTTCGACAGCAGGTGTAGATATCTGTGAACTAGCATGTATATTAAAGCCCTTACAACTAGTGTAGATACATGTGTTGTGATGCAGTAATCAATAGGGACACACAACTCAAGGGGAACCATGCAGCACCCATATTTTACTTTTATTAATCACGCTTAATTATTCAACATGATTCTAAGTTTATTTATTTCACATTTATGTTCTTGTTAATTAACGTTCAATCTAGTTCATGTACAATTTTTGTCAATTCACGTGCAGTTCATGTTCAATTCATGTTTAGTTCATGTTTAGCTTTATGTCATGTTTAAGTTCATATCAGTTCACATCACGTCAAGTCTTAAGTTCAATTCGCGTTTTAGTTCAAGTCATGTCGGATTATGCCATGTTACAAGTCAAGTTATTTTATGAATGTTATGACATTGATTATGCATTCATGCATTTACTGTCATACATACATCATTAACCTATGTGGAACTTCTCTATTAACTTACTGAGATTTGTATTCAAATCTCATCGTGGTAATTTCAATTATCATTTTTCCTCGAATAGTTGACAATGTGCCTCGAATAGTTGACAATGTGTTAGGACCCAGAGAGGGAAAAGAGCCTGGCAGATTGGAGGAGGTTGATTAGGAGGAACTGACACGACGAGGAGCTTGCGGCCTCTATAGTTAGATTTTTGGACAGTCTTATGGCTTTGTTAGTCCAATTACTGAGTAGCTCAACGAACTAACCTTGTAGTTATGTTTTGGTGATGTAATCATGGAGATCTATCTAGATTACAATCCTTTTGAGACTCATACTGTAATCATGGATGTTTAGTATTTTAATATTTATGGATTATGCTTTATGTATTTGGGATATCTTTAGTAGGTTCATAGTATTGCTCAAAGAAAAAAAAGTTATCCGTTACGAATATTACATATTGTTAGATGCATGCTAGGTGCATTGCATTTTTATTTGTCATGAACATGGGTAGATAACATTATGTTGCATGTTTCGACAGTTCAAATATCGGTTTGATCCCAAGCGAAAATCTGGGGTCGTCCCAGCTGAAGGTCAGGCCTGTGTTTTGCCACTAGGGATTTTGACGACCGAAAGGCTCGTCCACACTCTTTCGATCTGGCAAGGAGAGGAGTAGTACAAATTAGTTAGTACAGATAACTTCTAATCATAATCGTGGAGTTGCAAACCTGACTTCATTTGATGGAGTGTGATGAAAGTCTAACGCATCATTCATTTGGTGTTTTGTTGGAGGAGACTTTGTATGATAGAGTGAATGGGCCCGCACTCCTTCGTGGGAGAGGTCGAGCTGCTTGAGGCTATGCTCACCTCTTTGGTCTTCACGGGGAGGTAAGTTTTTGGACAGTTGAGAAGCTGGACCTACTCCCACACTTTATCATAGAGGAGATCAAGGTAAGTCGTCAGGCTATCAAAAGGCTAGACCCGTACTCCTCTGCAAGAAAGGTCAAGCTACCTGAGGCCAAACCCGCCTTTTTGTGCCCTACAGGGAGGTAAGTCGGGCAGTTTGAAACTAAAACCACACCCGCTTGTTGACACCTACGGTGAAGGTAAGTTGCGGGCAACTAAAGGTTGGACCTACACTCTGCTGCGGTAAGGGCCAAGCAGTCCAAAGACGAAACCTACCCCTTTGAATCCTTTGAGAGGTAAGTCGGGCAGTTTGGTACTAGACCCGCACTTCGTTGGGACGAAGGTCAGGGTAAGTCGTCAAGTAGCCAAAAGGTTGGACCCACACTCTTCCATGGGAGAGGTTGAGCTATTTAAGGCCAAACCCACCTCTTTGTTCCCCACGGGGAGGTAAGTCGGGTAGTTTGAGACTGGACCTACAACTGCCAGTTAACTCAGGCTGGCTGGAGCTAGATTCGCACTTCTCCCCAAGGTCGAGGTAAGCCGTCAGGCAGCCAAAAGGTTAGACACACACTC
Organism: Pterocarya stenoptera; assembly: GCA_003123785.1. Classification (NCBI taxonomy): domain Eukaryota; kingdom Viridiplantae; phylum Streptophyta; class Magnoliopsida; order Fagales; family Juglandaceae; genus Pterocarya; species Pterocarya stenoptera. Next base: position 252,733 of record QEOT01124276.1, on the reverse strand, counting down.
CTCTATGGGAGAGGTCGAGTTGCTTAAGGCCAAACCCTCCTCTTTGTGCTCCACAGGGACTTAAGTCAACCAGTTTACCCGTTTGTTGACATCTATGGCAAAGGTAAATGTCAGGCAGCTTAAGAGCTCAACTCGCACTCCATTGTGAGAGAGATGGAACCACCTGGAGGCTAAGCTCCCCCCTTTGTGTCTCACAGGAAGGTAAGTTGTTGGTGAGGGGAGATACATTTCAGGGAAAAGGAGATATCACCAAGAGATGATTGCACCTGGTCGAGACAAAGTACATTCCTAAGGAAAATCATAACTCCATTAATAATTTACACGTTTCGGGAACATAAATTACACATTTAGCGATTTTAACAAAAGAATATCCGTAAGTGCTCTGAGTTCTAAAGGTGTAGCAGTTCTCTTCCTTAGGAGTTTTGGAGTCGGTAGGAACCTAGATGATTGCTAGCAGTAACTACATAAGGGCCCTCCCATCAGGGCCCTAGCTTCCCTTCATCTCTAGTAATTGTCCCTGTCTGTCTTAGCACCATGTCCTCGACCTTGAATGATCTCAGCCAAACTTGCTTGTTGAAGACTGCTCGGCCTTTCTTCTTCTTCTTCTTCTTTTTTGATAGGAAAACATACTTCATTCATCATAATCAAATTTACACAAGAGAATCAATCCAAAGGATACTAGTAATTAAATTAGGGTATAAACCCGACCATAAACTAATTTCCTTACACTTAAACCAAACTTGGCTAGTGAATGTGCTGCTTCATTGCAGCTTCTGTTAGCATATTGAACTACACAAGAGTTGAATAGTCCCATCAATTCCTTTGCTTCCTTGATAATATTTCCAATTGAAGCCTTTGATGATCCTTGTTTAGTAAATTCATTAACAACCAATAAAGAGTGACTTTCAATCACAAGATGTTGAATACCAAGGTGAACCCTAAGCTGAAAGCCTCGCAGAATAGCCAACCCCTCAATCTCCACTGCATTCAAACAGCTTGTTCCTTCTTTGTTGCAGACCTAATAACAGCACCCTTCAAGCCCTTATAATTGCTCCAACTCCAGCAGCAGAACCATTAGAAATTAAAGCTCCATCAACATTAAGTTTGAAGCTACCGCGGGGTACCAAGAGAGGGGGATTCCCATCTGCAGTGATGCCTTACAGTAGTAGGTAAAGGTTTTCATTTTAGTTCTTTGAAAGACCTCTGCATAGCCAATGCATTTCCGACTACATCATCTTCACTCACACACTTCTCCTCAAAGATCCTCATGTTTCTTCTATACCAACAACTCCAACAGATTAGAAAAAATAGCTCAAGCAGTTCTTTAGATCTATCCTGTAGGAGCCTTAGAACAACATCAAGAAAAAAATCATCATTACTGGTATGGAGCATCTTAGGAAAATGATTAAGCCAGACATCTTTGAGAGAGGGACAGTAGCAAAGAGTGTGTAGGACATCTTCCCTTTCAGCACCAAACAAAACACACTTTCCCTCAACCATCACCTGTTTCTTCTTGAGGTTATACTTAGTAGGCAGGATCCCTTTGACAGCCTTCCAAGCAAAAATTTTCACCTTAGATGGAAGTTGCATAGTCCAAATCTCTTTCCATAGCCTCTTCAACATTGCAACATTTGAAGATTCACCACACTGCCTACTTTGAGTCAAGGTTCGAAACAGCCTATATGCACTATTTACTGTATAGTCACCATGTGCTTCCTGAACCCAACAAAGCAGATCAGACCTTCCATGACTTAAAACAATATTCAAAATCTCTGAAGCCACATTCGGTAAAAACATAGCATTAATCTTGCCCACATCCCACACCCGATGAGCAGCATCCATTAAAGAATCCACAATGGCATTTTCCTCATGAGCAATAGCCCCACTTTCACTCTGTAGATCAGCCCTTTTTATTGATCTCCATTCTTACCTCTGCCTCCAATCTTCTTTCTTTTAGCTAGTCAAGATGTTATTCTAGTCTTTCACTGTTAGAGCTTTGATCAAAGTGTTGTATCTTATAGGTGCCACTGCTTCATGTTTGTAGGTGAGGGTGAAAGGAGTCTCTCCCATCGGGGTTCTGACCGTGGTTCGGCTATGCCCACAAGACCCCTGGAAGTTCTTCTACCCAGGCGCCCTTCCTGTCATTAAGTTTCTTCTTGAGGATCCCAAGTAGTGTCTTATTGATCATCTCAACTTGTTAATTGGACTACAAGTGTCTTGGAGATGAGTACTTAAACTTAATTCCCAGGTCCCAGCACCAATCCCAGTAGTGATTTGAGTCAAACTATCTTCCTTTATCAGATATGATGAAACAGGGAATTCTAAATCTACAAACAATAGCCTTCCCCAAGAATCGGGTTATGTTGCTCGCCGTATCACTGCCAAGGCTTTAGTTTCTACCCATTTAGTGAAGTAATCCACCATAATAACTACAAACTTTAATCCACCCTTACCCGGGGGTAGAGGGCCCACTAGTTCTAAACAAATGAGGTACCGGGGAGAATTCTTAACATTTCAAGCATTTCTGAACAAATTCTTCTGCGTGTATAAGGGCACATTGCCAGTAGTACCCCACCCTCATCACCTTGGCCACCAGTGCCTTCCCTCTAGAGTGGTTACCACAGACTCTAGGTCTTTGATTTTGGCATCGCGTCTCCCGATGGTTTCCCTTACTCTGCTCCGTCTTGGTCAACTCAGTGCACCTGCCTGTCATCCATTTGTTATGTCAGACATCAACGTTGTGTTTCTCAACCATTCGTGCCTTGTCTTCACTAAGGGCATCAAGAGAGCCCTTGGCCTCGTCCAACTCTCTTTCGTGTTTGTCCAGCTCATTCTGGAATTAGTCCCTCTCCTATTCCAGAAGCTTAGCTCTAAGCGAGAATGTCCCACCTCATCCCACGACTTGGCCAAGTCATCTATAAGGAAGGCCACCTCCTTATGGGCCTTAGCCAACTTGCAATTCTGGCACTTGCAGGTGGCCTGCAACTCGGCCACATTCTCCATCACAGTGTCCTTCTCCCGTTGCCTCCTCCACCTCTTGCTTTGCCTTGCAAGCCTCCAGGGAGCAAGAAGAATGAACGATCTGAGTGCTCGGACCTTTTCCTCAAGCTTTCCTTTCTCTTCCACAATCAGGCCGACCAACTAGGTAGTTCCCTAGAAAACACACAAGGTTAATGACAAAGCGAAGGAAGATCAACCAAGAAAAGTCAAACTAAGTCCTGCACCTATACCTGCAAAAACAACCCCCTAAGATTTTTGGCCTCGCACTCGATGGCTTTGGTCCGTGCAACGTCAAAACTAGGACCTGTTCTCCTTGGATGGCCCTCCCTAGGGGACACCGATGGGCCGACTCCACCCAATTCCCAGGAGGAGTCCTGCGAGGTGGATGTTCAGGAAGGGCCAACACCATTAGAACCACCCCTAGCGGCCTACCGTCCACCCGAGGTAGGCCTAGGTTCTGATGACTCTTTGAACGCCGTTAGGGGGACGTCCCCAACCACATCCCCTTCCAGGTCCTCGACCTTTGGAATTGGTGTCTCCATAAAGCGCAGCCCTAACGACCGACCAATTGCCTCATCCTCGGGCAGGACAGGAGAACCCCACGAGTCAAGAGACTCTTTCACCATCTCTCGCTCAAGTGTGGCGGTCTCCCCCTCTTCTTGGTTGGTCTCCCCCAACCCTTCATTAGTTTCCCCTTCCACTTGATTAAGGGGTGATTGGAAGGTGGGCTCCTCCTAGGTGAAAAATGAGGTGAACTCACGCTCGGAGGTCTGGCTAAAGGGTGGGAAAGGTATCGAGACCCTGTCATTGTTGTGCTCAGCTACAAAGGATGTCCCGAGTCGTCCTCGTTATGGTCGGGACTCATGCTCGCCACAATGGAGGCTGTGACAAGAGGAGTGTTTGCCAAGAACTCATCAGGTATAGGTCGAGATGGCTCGACAACGTCCTCAAAGGGAACTGCCGAAGCAAAGGACCCTCTTAGGGAAGGCTTGAGGAAAGCCTCAAAGAAAGCCATTCAAAAGCCAACCTCATCCTTATCCAATTCATCCTGGGGAGCGATTGGTGGTGTGGGAACCGACGCAATTACTTGAGTCGCGGATGCTTGAGCAGTCAGCGGGGTGGTAATAAAAGGAGTCGTGACCTGGCCAAAGGATGAGCCACCACAGTCCTGCTACTCAACGCCTTCAAGTGCGGGACATGGATCTCTTGTCGAGAAGCCTCCCTCCCGGCCCTCTAAGACACCTCGTTGGCATCATTGTCAACACCACCACTAGCTAAAGATGGGCTGGAAGGCCTCTTCTGACACCGGGAAGTAAAGGGCTCTCTCAAGAAGCTTCGACCTAGGGCATAGGAACTGTCTGAGGTGGAAAGGTGGCGACGGATGTTCGAGTCGGTTAGCACAGCATCTAACATCAAGTCTTTGGGATTGGCTTTCACCCAAGACAGGACGACCTCCTCCTATTCGGATAGAAAATCGAGATGGACTTGTGTTTTGGTATGATTGCCCAAATGACTTGGACCGGAAACTCTTGGTGGATAGCCTCCCCCTTGGGATATTACTAGTCCGAGCCCTACACAAAAAAAGAACCAGCTGGTCCAATCCTTGATATGAGAAAAGCGCTTCTCCAGGGCAGCAATCTGCTTTCGGCCATAGGCCTTGAAACTACATAGATGACCATCAAGGTGTAGCACCCTGTACCCAAAAAGGAATCCCTTGCGGTCAAATTGGGATACTCCTCAGTCCCAAGGCTCAGCACCAAGCGAAAAATCACATAGCACGCGACCAAGAGCCGCCATGCATTCGGATGAAGTTGGGAAGGCGCCAAATCGAGGTAGTCCAAAACATCGTGAATGGGGTGGCAGAATAGCAGCTGAAGCCCATTTGTGAACATTAGAGGGAAGAGGGCCACCTTCGTCGCCAGACAGGGCTATAAATGAACCAATCTGTTTGATAGCCTATTCAATACTCGCTCGGTTAAACTCGAATCGAACTCTACTCATGAAAAAAAAAAAAAACCTCGCCAATAAAAGCAGATACCCGATTGATTAGTAAATAACACATACCCGACAAAACTTGACTCGACTCAGCTAAAACTCGTTAAGACCTGCTCGCTTATGCTTGAGTCGACTTGTTGGCTCGATTCGATTAAAGCACATTCATATATTGTTAAATATAAACATACACCTACGTATATATACATATATATATATTAGCTAATAACATGCACTATTATAATTACATATATAATATGTAACCTAATTACTTATGCCTATATAATGAATATGCTTCATAGCTATATTTTATAATTTATACAATATCAATAAAGATTTAATAATTTCATATACTAGTATGTGGGAACCATAAATGAAATAGATATATGCTATCATATTATGTGTATGTAGTAATAATTTATGTATGTATATAATATATTGTTTATTTATAATTAATTATTTATAAATGTTTAATATCTTGTAATTCAATAAAGATTCTACTTGTTAGTTGTACAAATTCAATATTAGATTTTTTATTTTTTATTTATCTAATTATTAAATCTTATTAAAAAATAATAATAATAAACAACTCGAGTCGAGCTCGAGCTTGGCTTGATTCAAGCTTGTTTTTGGGACGAGCTTGAGTTGAAAATTTAGCTTATCGAGTCAAGCTCGAATAAAGATTAAAAAAAATCTCAAGCTCGAATTAGAGTTTTTTGAGTTGAGTCAAGCTCAGCTAGCCCTATCGCTAGGCCAGCGTCGTCGACAGCCACAGCACGACAGCTTGGAACCTCCTAAACAACTAAGTTGGAAACGCTAAATGTTCCCCGTAGTGCACGAAGGTCAGTAGGAAAGGTTATCAACTCCCAATCCTGGCCCTCGAAGAACGATGACTTCTCTCCAGCGAATCCTTCAAGAACCATTAGAGGTCCCCTCGGCATGCACAGAGCCATCCTTCATGGAACCAGGGCGAGAAGTATTCTTGGGGGCCATCTGAAACAAGCGTAGGGTGAAAACTGGAAATAAACAACGAAGAAGAAAAGAACTCGAAGAAGAATGGAAGAGAGACAAGAAGGTGATGGGGTTCATGTAGGAAGCAAAAGGAAAAAGAAAATGAGGGGGAAACAGGGCTTAAATAGAAGCCTACGTCAGTTGAACTACCAACACATGAAGTGATAGGCGCCGTTGGAAACAAAGCGTCATGAGCAAATCATGAAACCCATGCTACGTGTAATGATGGCAAAGATAAACCGTCGCACACCCCCCCCCCCCCTCGCAAGCAAGGAAAAGAGAGGATCACTCATGTGGAAGACACAAACCAAATCGAGATTGCATAGAGGCCAAACCACCTCTTCACGCGTGGCAACGTGGGCACAACCTAGCGTAATGGCCAAGAAAGTCATGAAGAACAATTTTTGAATTCTCACTGCACGTGTGTGGTGGGAATTCGTGGGGTACTGAGGAGGATTTACTTTCCCGCTTGGGCCGCATGGGGTTTGGTTCCCCTCAGGGCCCAAGCCAACCAGTAGATAGTCCAATACAGAACCAATGAAGGAAAGAGGACTAGGCAGTGCCTGAAAAGGCCTGTCGGATATGGAGAATGGTCACGTCACTTGCTCAGACCACAACCCACACCGCCGGACAATAAACACGCAGGTATTAAATGATCTGTAAAGCCAGCACGCAACGACATTGATACAAACCCGTAGGAATGGAATCACTTGAACCCACAATCAAATTGAAAACTTACCCAAGAAAACCAAACTCAAGTCAATGGATGAAAAATCTAGACCCGATGAGAACTCATTTCGAGAACCTAGATTATATTAAAATCTAGACTTGTTGAAAAACCCATCTCAAGAACCAAGATTACAAAAGAGGAACGCCACAAAGATTGTGATTTACCTTTAATAGGTTCAAAAGTTCAATCAAGAACAAGAGAAGTAAAACTCAACTCTTAATGACTAAATTCATCAAATTTTCATAAACTGATTAAAATGAGACTATAAAGAGTATTTAAAGTAAAACTTAATTAAAATCCTAGACAAAATAAAGCATTTTCTCCCAAAAATACCCTTGCATGAACAGTGTCGCGGCTGCTATAGTGTCTCTACAGTAACTCGGCTACAGTAAATGCTTGAAACCCTATTTCCTAAAAAGTAACTTTCCAAATAAGCTCTTGGCCAAAATACAAAGCCTTCCTAAAAATCCTAATTCAAAATAAGACATATGTGGGCCAAGCACCCTCAAGCCCACTTATTCTAAACTAATAAAATAAATACTTAAATAAATTAAAAGCTTTCAATAATAATAGGCCCAAAAAATACTCTAAGTCATGTCTTCTATGGCTTGTATCAAGTAGATCAAAACTGGTTCTCCTTTTTTCAAGCCCATCTTGAGTGTTGGGCTCTTGCTAGCTTCATTCCAAGTGGATTGCATCAATTATTGTATTGCTTCATTGATCTTCTTGGCTCTTAATGTTGTAATTAGCCCATCTGAAACTTGCAAAGAATCTTTAAGACTAGGCCCATCTTGGTTCCCATCATTCCCCCTCTCCTCAAAAGGATTCGACCTCGAATCTCCACCTGGATCAAAGGGAAAATGGTTAGTAACTTTGAAAATAGCAAAAACATTATATTTGCCTGGAAGATCCACTTGATATGCATTATCCTTAATTTGTTCAAGAATTTGGAACTGTCCATGCAAGCTATTCCTGTCATCAACAGGTAAAGGCATTAAATCTAAAGGGGTAAACTCAATGAATGGCAAATAATACTCCCACAAGTATTCATGAAGCATATCTAAAGTCTTCCTTAAACCAAAATGACCACTCCAATTATATGCAAACTCAATGAATGACAAGCAATACTTCCACAAACGTTCATACAACACTTTAATTAATGGCAAATGATACTCCCATAAAAGTTCATGCAACATGTCAATGAATGGCAATCATACTCCCACAAATGTTCATGCAACACGTCTAAAGTCTTTTTTGTACCAAAATAGCCATGGCAAGTCTAAAGAATTGAGTTGAGTGACATCTTTTTTCCTATTTTGCTTTTAATAAAGATTCAATTAGTTAGTTGTGTTAGTTGCAAAAGTTTGTAGTATAGAAGGCAAGTCCTTTGTATTCACATAGATCTAGATCCTTTTTGGCTTAAACTGAATTGTTTAGGAACTTTGTAGATTGCTAAAAAATCTCTTCCAAGAATTGAAGTACATTCTTGATTCTTGGGTCATCATAATCTTGTTCATTTGTTTTCATTTGGCATTGCATTTGTGCATATGTTACTTGTTCAACTGGGTTCTTGTTCGTGTTAGAAGTTGGAGTAAGAAGAGGGTATGTGACAATTAGAAATAGATTGGTGATCCATGGCTGAAAGCACATGAGCAGCTATTATGAAGGCTCAACAAAATAAGGCCTAACGACAACAAGAAGGGGTTTTGAAACAGTTAAAAGACCACTATCAAGCTATCAATGGCATTCATGGTAGGTTAGATCAATTGTCTAATATGCTAAAATCTTTAGTTGAGTTTCAACAAGTTAATTCTCATCCTGGTGGTTCTGGTATGGGTAGAGGAGGTTCTTTTGGTAGAAGTTTGTATCAAGAAGAGAGGCTGCCAAGGGGAATTAGGCTTTATTTTCCTCATTTTGATGGCTCTAACCCAGGGGGTGGATCTTTAAAGTTACTCAGTAAATTGAATATCATCAAGTTTCGATGAATCAAAGACTTTTAATGGCCTCATATCACATGGAGGGTGAGGCCTTCGTGTGGTATCAAGATGCCATTGATGGTTGCGTCTTTACAACTTCGGAATCCTTTGTTGAAGCTTTGCCAGTCAGATTTGGCCCTACGGCCTATGATGATCCTATGGAGGCCTTAAACCGTTTGAAACAAGTGTCCTCTGTGGCTATTTACAAGGCACAATTCAAGAATTTATCCAATAGACTAAAAGGGTTGTCAAAAAAACATAAGCTAAGTTGCTTTATTAGTGGCCTTAAGGATGAGATTAGGCTTCCTATGAGAATGCTTAATCCAATAAATCTCAATGCTGCTTTTGGTCTTACTAAGATACAAGAGGAGTATGTTTTGGCTTCTAGGAGATCTTGGAGAAATAATGTAGGGCTGCTTGTCAAAAGTCCAGTTGAAACTGTTAAGGACAATTCCAAGTTTCAAAGAAATGGGATGCCAACAAAGAAAGTTTTTTCATCACAAATGGATAAAAAGAGGAGGAAAGACCTCTGTTATCATTGTGATGAAAAGTGGAGTCCAAGCCACTTGTGCAAAAACCTCAAAGTTTATTTGATCCAAGCTGATTCTGATGAGTTACACCAGCCTCTTCCTATAGAATCTGTGAGTATTGAAGATGAAGAAGTCTATGGTGATGATGTTGGTACCTTAGAGGTCTCTATCAATGCCATTTTTGGTTGTATTAGTGGGAATGCTATGAGATTGCATGGTAGTGTGGGCTCTTGTGCTATAGAAATTCTAGGAGCGCACAGAACTTCTTGGATCCTTTAATGGTCCAAGAAGCTAAGATACTCTTAGAAAAGATTCTAGTTTACAAGTGAGAGTGGCAAATGGTGATAAGATTTTGAGTCAAGGCAATGGGAAGGAAATGCTTAAGATCTAGAGATCAAAGTTTTCTATGCCCATTCATGTTTTAACTTTGGGAGGATGTGATATAGTGCTTGGGGTCTAATGGTTAAAGACCTTAGGCTCTATTACTTGGAACTTTATTGATATGTCAATGAGTTTTGAGTGGGGAGGTCAATTTTGCTAGGGTGCCTATGATTATTGGTGCTAAAGGATTTAAGTAAGCTTTTATGAGTAAGCAAGGGTGGCTATTGCAGTTGATGTCTGTGGAGTAGCAGTATAATGAGGTCTGTTCTGAAGTGGCCAATGTTTGAGTTGCTCAAGGAATTCAGTGATGTTTTTGTTAAACCTGTTGGATTGCCACCAAGAAGAGCTTTTGACCACCTAATTAACCTCCCCTATTTCGGTTTGACCATAAAGGTATCATTACTACCAAAAATCTAAAATAGAAAATTTTTTCCATGAATTGTTGTAGTTTGGAGCAGTGAGACCAAGCCAAAGTCTATTTTCTTCATGTGTGTTATTGGTTAAGAAAGCTAATGGTACTTGGGATATGTGTATAGATTATAGAGCCCTTAACCAAGAAACCATCAAAGATAAATTTCCAATCATGTCATTGCTGAACTTCTTGATGAACTTCTTGGGGCTCGAATTTTCTCAAAACTGGATTTAAGGGTTAGATACCATCAGATTAGGGTGAGGGAGGGGGATATTCAAAAAGAGTAATGTTACTCATCATCCCAACTTTCATCATTCTCCCATCATCCTATAATATGACATTAGATTATTGGAGATTATTTATTATATTTCACTTGTGAACTTATCATCTAATGCCACATTATGGGATGATGGGAGGATGATGGAAGTTGAGATGATGAATAGATTTTTTTTCATTCAAAAAATAGGCTTTAGAATTCATGTGGGCCATTATGAGTTATTGGTAATGCCATCAGGGCTCACCAATGCCCCTGCCAACTTTTAAGGCTTGATGAGCTACATCTTCAAACCTTTTTTGAGAATGTTTGTTTTGGTATTTTTGTTGACATCTTGGTATATAGTAGAGATTAAGATGATCATTTGTTGCATGTTAAAATTGTATTAGGCATATTGAGGTAGCACACCCTCTTTGCAAAGATTTCCAAGTGCAAATTTGGAGTGCATGAAATAGAGTGTTTGGGCCATATAATATCTGGAAAGGGGGTACAAACAGATTCTGCAAAGACATCAGCTATGGTCCAATAGTTCCTAAAACCTTGATGTTCCTAAAACATCAGCTAGTGCTACATTTGAGTTGTTGAAAATAATTGTTAGCAATTCTCCTGTGTTGAGGTTGCCAGATTTCACTAAAGTATTCATCATTGAGTATGATGCTTCTGGTGTGAGCCTTAGGGCAGTCTTGATGCAAGATTCTCAACCTATTGCCTTTTATGGTAAAACCTTGAAAGGGAAAGCACTATTGTTATCAACAAATGAGAAAAAGTGTTTAGCTTTAGTGTCTGTTGTCTAGAGATGGAGGCCTTACTTATTGGACCATTCCTTTAAGATCAAAACTGATCAACAGGCTTTCAAGTTTTTGGTGGAACAAAAATTGCTACTGAGTCACAGCATAAGTGGGTATCTAAACTGATTGGCTATGATTTTTCAATTGATTATAAGAGGGGAAAAGAGAACTTAGTAGTTGATGTTATCTCGTGAAGAAATGAGGAAGAACAAGCAGTGGTTGCAATGATTTCATTTCCAACTCCCTTGTGGATTGAAGAGCTGAAAAGGAGTTGTTCTTTGTGTCCAAAGTTTTCTGATTTGGTTACTAAATTGCAGCAATGTGAGGAAGGGCATAAGCATTTCTTTATGCAACAGGGTTTGTTGCTGAGAAAGGGTAAGCTGGTAGTCATTCATACTTCTTCAATTCAGTGCAAGATTTTGCAGTACATCCATAATAACCCACAAGGTCATGTGGGTTATCACAAGACTTTGCAGAGGGCAAGAAGAGATTTTTGGTGGGAAGGTATGGGGAAAGATGTCAAAAGATTGGTGAGGGAGTGTCAGATTTGTCAAGTCAGCAAGAGTGAAACTGTGTAGTACCCAGGTCTTTTACAACCGCTCTCTATACCTGAATCTCTATGGCTAGACATATCCATGAATTTTATTAATGGCTTTCCTCTTTCAAATGGGTTTTCTGTGATCTTTTATGTGGTGGTTAGATTGACCAAGTTTGCCCATTTCTTTGCTCTTTCATATCCTTATATAGTTATCCAAGGTAGCTCAAGTATTTTTTGTTGGGGTATCAAGTTGCAAGGGCTACCTAGATCAATTATTTCAAATTGAGATGCAATCTTCACTAGTTCAAATCGAGATGCATTTCTTTGGATTTCAATTCTTTCTACCATCCTCAATTAGATAGTCACAGAAGTCTTGAATAAATGCTTAGAAGGGTACTTAAGTTGTTATTGCAAGCAGAGATCTAAGGAATGGGACTTCATGGTTACCAATGGCTGAGTGGTGTTACAACGCTACTGTGCATTCTTCTACTAGAATCACCCCATTTGAAGCCTTTTATGGGTATGACCCTCCTAAGTTGTTGGCTCATGTGCCAGGTTCCTCCTCCAATGATGTTGCTGATGGGCAGTTAAAGTCACTCCAATTATATGCAAACTCAATAAATTGCAAGCAATACTCCCACCCATGGTCACACAACATGTTTAAAATCCATTTTACACCATAATGACCCAACAAACCAAGATGTCTATCACACACAAGCAACTTACGCATAAAAATAGTAGGCACACAAAGTCTATTCTTTCTAAACAAGTACCAATTAAGTTTATAGAACTTACCATACGGTGCTTTCTCACAGGTTCCATGCACACTAGCCAAGCCATCATCATCAACATACAATTTCTTATCATATTCAAGTCTTAATAACTTTGCATCCAAAATGATGACAAAGACATACATTCTTGCTAAAACATCAACCACAAAATTTTTCTTACATTGTGTGTACCTGATTACATAAGGAAAGGTCTCAATAAATTACACCCACTTGGCATGCATTCTATTCAACTTACATTGTCCATTCAAGTGCGTCAAGGACTCATGTTTTTCAAATAAAGGTCAGGTAGAGATTGTCGCACCTGGCACAAAATCAATGTAACGCTCAATCTGTCTAATAGGTGGCAATCCCTTAAACATATTGCTAGGAATCATGACCTCATATCCCTGCAACAACAAAACAACAACACTAGGCAAAAGGTTGTTAAATTTGTTAGTATAAAAGCTTGCCTTAGCATAAAAACCCACTTTTATTTTTTCGTTTCTATTTGCAATCTCTCCTTCTTTTTTTGCTCATGGCTCCACTCTTTTTTCTTGACTCTCAGCCACCTCTCTATTTTCCTTTTCACTCTCTCTTTCTCTTGATGTTTCAGTCTCATTCTATTTTTTCCTCTTACTCTCTTTTTCCTTTTCACTCTTATTTCTTTCACTCTTCTCTTTTTTTGAACTATCAGTCTCACAATTTCTTTTTTCCTCAATATCATCCTCACTTTAGTCCCTCTTTTTTTTTATCAATCTCACTTTTCAGCTCTGGTTGGTCCCCATGGACCTGTGTTGGAGTTAAATGAGTAAGTTTGATTGTTTTTCTATCCTTTTCAAAACTGTACTTGTTCTTTAACCCATCATGGATCACCTTCTTATCATACTGCCATAACTTCTCCAACAAAATATGGCCAGTATGCATAGGCACTACATCAGAAAGCACCACATCCTGGTATTTTCCAATTGAAAAAGAAACCAGCACTTGCTTATTTACCCTAACCTCCCCACAATCACTCAATTACTACAACTTGTATGGTCTAAGGTGTTTCAAGGTAGGTAAACTCAATTTCTCAACTAAAGTAGTGCTTGCCAAATTAATACAAATCTTCCCATCAATGATCAAACTACATACCTTGTTATTGATGTGGCATCTAGTATGAAAAATGTTCTCTCTTCGCTGCTCTGTATCATCCATCCTAATTTATGTATTAAGGGCACGCCTGGTAACAAAAGACTCACTATACTCTTTATTCTTATACCCATTCTCAATACTAGGCTCACGTCGCCTCTTATCTCTCCCACCTTGCAAATTTCTAATCACTGCTTCTTAATGATCCATCATATTCCTCACTTCACCCAATACTAAGTTCAACCGCTCAAACTGTTGATGCATGGCTTGCAACACAAAGGATGACTTTTCTGTCATCCCCTTTGGTGATTAGTCATTCCTATGAGAAATCATAATGTGCTACACAAAAAGAATGCTAGTGGAAAACCTCAAACACTCCCTTACGTGTTTACACTCGAATATTAGCACTCCACTTGTGTTTCACTCTTAATTGGCTTTTTCCCGATAACGGTCTCACACTCTCTTGCCTTTTACCTCAATAGTTTTTCCGTTCAAGTTCTTTAAGAATTAATTGAACTAAATCAAGACAATACAAACTTGTAATATTCCAACCAGTAATATAGATCCAAGAAACAAGAATAAGAAACAATGAATTAATAAAATGACACGATACTCAAGGAATTTATGAGTGAAAGAATAATTATAAAACAAGATACCAACTAGAAAGATGTATTCAGCCCCTTTGATGATAAAGCTCAATCAACAAATATATTTCTTTCTCTTTATTGTAACTATGTAGCAACCTTTAAGCTATCCACTTTTTTTTTTCTTCGAATTTTTTTTTTCTTTTCTTTTCCTTTCCTTTCTTTTCTTTTCTTTTCTTTTCTTTTTTTTTTCTTTTTTTTTCTTTTCTCTAATTCAATCACAAACAGCAATATTCAATTGAAAATCAAACAATTTAATTCAAACACACAAAAATTGATATTGAACTAGAGAATCAATGGAACAGCACTCTAAACAATTGACAAACATAAAGATGCAAGAAACCCTAGAATAATCAAAATTTAGCAGCCACCTCTTTTTTTTCCTCTTTTTGTAACCCTAGAACAATAAAGTCCTAGAATCAAATATGCAAGAAATAAAAGATAGAATTAGACCTTATTAGAAACCGAGCTCTGATACCAAATGATATGAACCTACAGAAATGGAATCCCTTGAACCCACAATCAAATTGAAAACTCACCCAAGAGAGCCAAATTCAAGTCAACGGATGGAGAATCTAGACCTGATGAGAACTCGTTTCGAGAATCTAGATTATATTAAAATTTAAACCCGTTGAAGAACCCATCTCAAGAACCCAGATTACAGGAAGGAACGTCACAAAGGTTGTGATTTACCTTTGATAACTTTAACAGTCCAATCAAGAACAAGAGAAGTAAAACTCAACTCACAATGAATAAATTCATCAAATTTTAAAAACTAATTAAAATGAGGCTACAAAGAGTATTTAAAGCAAAACCTAATTAAAACCCTTTCTCCCAAAAATACCCTTGCATGAACAATGCCGCGGCTGCTATAGTGTCGCTACAGTAACTCGGCTACAGTAAATGCTTGAAACCCTAGTTCTTAAAAAGTAACTTTCCAAATAAACCCTTGGCCAAAATACAAGGCCTTCCCAAAAATCCTAGTTCATAAAAATAAGACATATATGGGCCAAGCACCCTCAAACCCACTTATTCTAAACTAATAAAATAAATACTTAAACAAATTGAAAATCTTCAATAACAATATGCCCAAACAGTACTCTAAGTCATATCTTCCATGGCTTGTATCAAGTAGATCAAAACTGGTTTTCCTTTTTTCAAACTCATCTTGAGTGTTGGGCTCTTGCTAGCTTCATTCCAAATGGATTGCAGCAATCCTTGCATTGCTTCTTTGATCTTCTTGGCTCTTGATCTTGCAATTAGCCCATCTAGAATTTGCAAATGATCTTTAAGACTAAGTCCACCTTAGTTCCCATCAAACATAGTCGGGCGTCCACTCACCTCTATGGCCAAGGTAATGTGCACGCCTCCCACCCCTTACCTGTCGTAAGGGACAAATTGGAGACTCACGCATAATGCTACAAGGCAACGGCTGATATGATAGGGGGAAACCTGCCACTAGTACAGTGTCCCATACACCCTTGCACTATCTGCTAGCAGTTGGCTCTCTGAACAATTTTCTCTTTACATCCCCACACAAAGAGATAATTCTAACTTAGGTATCAGAAGTGTACCTCAGCACCCCAAGCCCTCAACTCCTTGGGTCTTGCAGGTCAAAGGGAGGAGAATTGTTGAGTTGCCCTGGCTACGAAATATGACATCAAAATAAATGTAATGAATAAGATCCCTACATTATTTAAAAGAGAGAAGTTTTTTCCATTTATAATTATTCCAAACGATTTCGATTATTACTTTGACTAATCCTTTGGAGTATAGGTCTATGTGGCTTGATCTTTCTTTAGGTTGTCACAAATATGCTCATCTCCAAATCTAGATGCCTCTATTTTTTTTTTTTTTCTCATTTTTAAGGAATTAAGGACACTATCTAGTATAAGCAAGAGCAAGAGGGTGATAAAGCTCAAGAGGTTGTCATCCTTTGTAGAGTTAAGGAAAGTTCCTCGAGACAAAAGTCCCAAATTCAATGGCTACAACTTGGGGATCGTAACACGTTAGATTCTTCTCCGAAGATGTAAGAATATCTGATATCAAAGCAAAACTAGCTTTAATGATCTTCTTTTATTATGCTCAAAAGCAGCATTTTCACGCGTGGCTTGATGATCGATGGAATGAAGTTATATTCGTGGCTTATCAAGATTTGGGCTTCGTGTATGTTATGTAGGCGTTCCACTCGTTGTGACTTGGTGGATAGATGGTTTGCTGGGGCCAAGAGTTGGACAACTTGGCTCCCATTTCTAGGCGTTCCACTCATTGTGAGTAGGTGGGCTGATCCCTGTATCTCTATGGAAGGGAAGGGCTTTGATTTTAGTCTTAGGGCCCTCAAGTTACTTGTTTCTCAATTTTAAGGAAGGAGGCCTAGGCTTAGGATTTTACAAAGTTTTGGAAAACAATCCTAGGCCTAGGTCGAGGCTAAGGTTTTTCAATTGCATTTTTAGCCTATTTTGTAATAGAAAAATATTTTGATCATAAATTTTTTTTATTAAAATAAATTTATAAATTGACATGAATTAATGTGATGTTGGATTATAAAACTAATTTTATTATAAAATAAATCTTATATATCGTATAAAATTATGTCAATTTATAATTTTACTTTTATGAAATTTTTTGTAGCAGTATCACTTCTTTTTACAATAATGAAGCTAAGGATATTGATAACATATTTTTCTCTTGCCCATAAACTGAATGACTTCGGCTCCTTATTTGTGATCAATGTAACATTCCTCCGCTCTTACTAAGCTTGGAGTGATTAGATTTCTTGGTTGGCTCATCAGCCGTAGGTAAATATATTCTTGGTACCATTATGTGGCTTATCAGCCGACTTCGTTTGTTTTCACAACTTATTATCATCTCATCTCATCTCTTCTAATCATTATTTATATATATATATTTAAATTTTCGAACAAAATAAAATGAACAATTCAATTTTTTTAAATTTTAAAATAAAAATAATATTAAAATAATATATTTTAACAATATTTTATTCAACTTTAAATTTTTATTTCAACTCATCTAATCTCATCCCATCTCATCTGTAAAAACAAACGAGAACTTACTGTTTTTGTTCGTTGCATATGGTTGGAACACAACTCCTAAATGTGTTATTAAGGTTATGTTTGGGGGCAAAGATGAGAAATCTCATCTCTATCTCAACTCATCTCATCATTACATCTTTTTCAAATCCTCATATAAAATATAATAAACAATTCAACTTTTTCAAATTCTAATTCAACTTTTTCAAATCTCAAAATAATAATAATATTAAAAAATAATATTTTAAACTTTCATCTTGACACTATTCATAAAATTTTAAAAAATTCTTATCTTATTTCAACATCCAAACCTAACAGTCCTTAGGATATTTCTCAACACGTAGAAGACAGCTCGTGCGGCTATCTTGATTGTGAGATACTCAAGCTACCCAAGCTAATTTGAACCTTGTTAAAGTTTGGAGACTTCCGAAAAGTATATTTGATTAAGGTTCAAAAAATCAAAATAGAGCTCAAAATTGGATAAGGAGCAATTCAATGAATCGGACTGTTCATGATAAATTAATTGATAATTTCAATTTTGATAAAAAGTACTAAAAATCAAATATAATATAATTCAAGCATTTTATATTATGTATCAAAAAGTACTATAAATTCATTAACTAGTTTCAATAAAAATATGATATAAATTTAAATAATTTAAATAAATATATAATTTATGTATTTAACCTCAATTGTTCAATTTAAACCAATTTAAAATAGAGATAATTAGTATGAGATATGATTGTATATTTTTAATTTATATATATAAAAAATATATTTAAAAATATTACATCAATCTACACATTTTTTTTCTTGCTTTTTCTCCTATTGGATGGAATTGCAAATTTATGATTATCTTTTTTTATATTTGAGTTGACGTCGAAATCGATGTGTATATTAATTTCTTAAAATAAAATTAGTATCACTAATAAATGTTTTTGTATAAAATATTTTAATAATTATGTTTCACGTCCAATTTCTAATACGGTACGTCAGTTTAATATGTATAAAATATCCATTCATCTCTTCTTCTTTTTTCAACTAAATAAAAAAATATATATGTCTAATCTTTCAATTTTTTGCAATTCTTATTGATTATAATTATGAAAAAGTTCATTTATGTTTAATTCTATCGTATTTTTGTATAATAAAAATAAAATTTAGTTGTTAAACAACATAAAAATAAATTCAGCATGAACAATTCAAAAAATTCACTAAAATCAATTCAATTTGAATAAATCTAAATCGAATTACTTTTTCGAACATTGTATTGATTGAGAAATTCATTTTTCTGAAATAGTGTTATTTGTTGGGCGCTTCTTTCTAAACGAAGACTTGTAAAAATAAAATAAAAAAATCAGAAAAGAAGACGACAAAGAGTGGGGGGGAGTACGAAAAACATGCATGGGACTTGATCGGTGGAGCCTGGAGCTGCTCGCTCTCTCTCTCTCTCTCTCTTTCTCTCTCTCTAGAGTTTCTCTGTCTAGATTGGCGACTCTTTTTCTCTCTCACAAATCAAAAGCAATATATTTAGCCCTTCGCCACTGACTCTTGCGTGTTACTTCCGAACAATACATTACCTACTGGAAGAAAGGAAAGAGTCTCTCAGAGAGACGGGAGACTCTCTGTAACACAAATACTCGAAAAAACACAGAGACAGAAGAGAACCCACTGGACAAAGAAACCAAAACCCTCATTAAGGTTCTTTCCCCCAAATATTGCTTGTTATCTTCTTCTTCTTCTTTATCACTAAGAAGAAAGAAAGAAAAAAGAGAGACAGAGACAGAGACAGAGACAGCGATCTCTCGTCCTCCTACATTTCCAACTTTGTAGCAGACAAACTAATCTCAATCCCTCAATTCCATACCTTTTTCTCCTCCTCAAAAATTCCTTAATTTTGTCGTATACGATTCGAATCGTGCTTCCTTTCTTCTGCTTTTGATCGGTACCCTACAATTGCCTAGGTACCCAATAAAGTCCTTGATTCTCTCTCTCTAAATTTATTTGAGTATTGAAATTAGGGTTCTTTTTTGTTCTGGCAGCTTTTGCTGAGAAACGTGTTTCTTTTGCTGTTGGATTTCTAGGGTTTTGTGGATCATAATCGAGCACTTGTTGAATACCTCGATTCCAGACTTAATTAGGTTTGATCAGAGCACAGATTGAAGATTGACGGAGCATGCTCGTCGATGGGCACAAGCTCCGATCTTCCACGGAATCGAAATTGTGGATTTGACAGCACTAGGGTTCAGTTATCAAGTTCGGAGATTGCTTAGGAACAATGGTTACCCATTGGTGCTCCGAGCACGGAAGAGGATTGCACGTATTAATTTTGTGTAGACAGTGATCCGAGAACTTGGGAGGGTTTCTGGGCCGTTCTTGGTTTTTGCTCATTTGATCTTTCACTAGGGAATGATTTTGTTGTTGAGATTTGCTTATAAGAAGGAGGTGATGATTTTGTTTTGGTCGGGAAGACTACACAGAGGGTCTGACTGCAGTTCACTGTTTTTGTTTCTCAAGGAACCGTTCGGGTTAACATAGATTGAGCTAAATTATTGACCAAAGTGGTTTTTAAGTTTTGTCATTTGTGTTTATTGAGCTAGTTTAGTGTAAGGAGTGGGTGCCGTGTTGATGGTTCTTTCGTTGATATCTGCTTGACCGTTGTGTGCATTTGTGCCAGTGGGGAAGAAGTGTTGGTGGCTTTTGGAATTAGTGTCTGTTGGAGTGAGTCGTAAGCTTATGGAGGGATATTGAAGCTGGAAATGAATGCGGGGACATGGTGCATGGACAGGAGCATAGTTGCTGGTTCGTTCCCTTTCTGGAAGATCACTTCTGGAAAGTAATCAGAGCATTTGTGTTTGTAGAAGGTGCTAGAATATCGTGTTCCTGGATTTCCTGCAATGTCGCGCTGCTTTCCATTCCCACCACCAGGATATGAAAAGAAGGCTAGGACGGAGGATGTGGACTTGCTAAAACAGGTTAATTTTCTTTCTTTTGTCCAATGATAGTCCATAGCTGGTGTGACATTCATTAGGGGCGGGGAAATCAGTATTATTTTGAGTTGCACAGCACTTAATTTTGCCGATATATTCATATTTTCAGATGATTTTTGTTTCTGTGCTATAGCTAGACTGGATTCACTACATAGCTTTCTGTAATTCCTTAATAAGTATGGGTGAGTTATCCACATCTGACTGAAGAGCTTTATTATTTAATAGATTGAATTCTGCTTTTGGGGGGTAAGTAATAGATTGACGTATTAGGATGTATTATAAGAGCAAATAAAATTTGAAATTATTGAAGACTAGATTCCTTGTGGAAGTTTGGGTGCTATTGAAGATATTCAAAAGGTGAAATGGTGGGGGTATTCCTTCCGCCTACTTATGATGGTTGAGATTGGGACTTTTGGTTGATTGATAGAATGATGGACTAACTCTTTTTTTCTTTTTTTTTGTAAGTAAATGATGGACTAACTCTGTTAATCATTTTTCAACATTTGTTTTTTTTATTGTTTGGGTTTTTTAGGTATTAAGACTGTATTTTGGAATTGAAGTTATGACAATGAGGTTTCTATGCGCCATGTTTCCTCAAGCTTATGTTATATCATATTCTTTTTGATAGGTAAACAAAATTTTCTTGATCATATGGATAGGCAATAACCGAAGTACTCGGGACATATATAAGAGCATAGCTTATGTGTGCTAGTCTAGTCATACAAGAAATTCATGACAGTTTATGCCATTAAAATCAATTACGATTGACCAAGTTCATGCCATTCATGAAAGTTCACACTATATCATATGATGGCATTACTATCCATTTTGGGTTTCAGATAATTTATTCGGTTTGGATTGATGAGGTGCTTTTAATCTGAGAAATGCTTGTGCCAATAAGATAATTCTTAGGATAATTAAAAGTACCAGTCTTTATTTTTCCTGCCACTAATTCATAATTTGTATTGTAATCCACGAAGAATCGTAAATGTACTAATTAGAAAAACCCACGAAGAATTGTAAATTATGTCGTCACTATGTTGAATAATATGCTTAGTATGGTCATATTTATGTGCATACTTAGGGCTTGTTTGGGCCTTAGATGAAACATAAAATTCTTATATGATCTCATTTCATCTCATCCCATCTTATTCCCAAACATAATTTAAATACAAAATTTTCAAACTAATCATTACAACTTTTTCAAACTTTCAAATAAAAAATAAAAAACAATTCCAACTTTTTCAAATCCCCAAACAAAAGTAATATTATAAAATTATATTCTTACAATATTTTAACTTTATATTATTTTTTATTCAACTTTTTCTCTCCTTTTCCAAAATCCAAAAAATACTATTCACAAACTATCTCACTACTATTCACAAACTATCTTACTACTATTAACAAAATTTTCATCTCATCTCACTCCCCAAACCAGCTCTTAAACACCATATCTATTTTCTTGCTACTACGCAATGGTGTTATCCTCTTTAGAGGAGGCAATCTTCAGTGTCACACTTTTCATGATATTCATGGCTGACGTCCTGTTTCCATATGGAGTGTTGTTTTATAGATGTTATGGGGAGTGTTACTATAATTTTCCAAGTTTTCTTTGCCCGTTTTCATTGTGGATCAGTCATTTTAGTCATGGAGCTTAACTAATTGAAGTTCTTATTTCTAATCTGAAAATATATGCATATGTGAGACTTCAGTTTTCTTCATTCAAAACTGGCGGTCATCTTTTTACAGAAATGTTCCTGTGTGCTAAACTTCTTGTTTCAAATGTATGAGTGCCTGTGCACCCTCAGGATTAGTCGGAACTTTGTTCTCGAACACCCGGTGTCAATAAAAAAGAAAGAAAGAAGAAGGTATTTTAGGGTTTTGTTTTGGTTAATTGGTGTCTGAAGGCTTGGGAATATTTATATATGTATGTATGTATAGGGTTTTGATGGGGTAAGGAAAGGGTTTGATTTGGGGTTGCAAAAGTTGTGCAAGGAAGTTGAGATTGATATAGCTAAAATAAACTAATATTGACCTAATTAACAGCCATGGACACTTGTTCTTTTATCTATGAGGCTTCCTACTTGGTTTTGCCTTAGTCTTAGGCTTTTAAAGAAGATGCTTCATCACTTACCGAAAAAAAGGAGAGAAGAAACTTCATATCTAACACTGCTGTACAAGTGGCGTCATTGAGTTTGTGAATGAGTGCTTATGCCTTGATTTGAGAGGGAAGCTGTTCTATTACGCCGTGATTATTTCTGAAAATTACGTGTTTGCACTTGTTTTGTGCTTCATGAAGCAATTCCTGGAGAACTGCACTTAGGACTTCTGTTTGTTAAAAAGAAAGAAAGAAAGATGATCTTACACTTCTGTGAAGTTGTAACTCAAGTTTGATGGCATTTGGAAGTGGTAAGTGGTTAAGGCTATAGCATATATGGAGCTTTGGTCATAGTTTTTACATGAATCCTTATAGATTTACAATTTAAACCTCTGTCAATAGTTGCCCATTGTTTATGATAGAAACTGGGGGTCAACCAGTCTTACAAGTTACATTCCTTGGATTTTTGGGCAATTGTAAGGATGCATTATGTGATTCAATCCTGATGGTACTTTATTTGTTGGAAAAATTTAGGTCAAATTGTGTACAACAATAATGATCATGGTATGCACTGATGTTTTTGGACTCAACTTGTTAATATGCTTATTTGTAACTACTTAAAAAAATGCTTATTTGTAACTGCATTTTCTTGATTATTTGCGCCTTTGTTGCATCTCTTACAAGTTTTGTGCTACAAATTATATCCCTTTTTACCATTCCAATTTGTTTTCAAAGCACAAAGATCATAAGGGTGATTGAAAATTTAGGCACCCTACTTCCAAGCGATGGCTTTAAGCAATAGTTTTC
>QEOT01124276.1:38970-229532 GCA_003123785.1 Pterocarya stenoptera | reverse complement strand
TTTTTCCTGCCACTAATTCATAATTTGTATTGTAATCCACGAAGAATCGTAAATGTACTAATTAGAAAAACCCACGAAGAATTGTAAATTATGTCGTCACTATGTTGAATAATATGCTTAGTATGGTCATATTTATGTGCATACTTAGGGCTTGTTTGGGCCTTAGATGAAACATAAAATTCTTATATGATCTCATTTCATCTCATCCCATCTTATTCCCAAACATAATTTAAATACAAAATTTTCAAACTAATCATTACAACTTTTTCAAACTTTCAAATAAAAAATAAAAAACAATTCCAACTTTTTCAAATCCCCAAACAAAAGTAATATTATAAAATTATATTCTTACAATATTTTAACTTTATATTATTTTTTATTCAACTTTTTCTCTCCTTTTCCAAAATCCAAAAAATACTATTCACAAACTATCTCACTACTATTCACAAACTATCTTACTACTATTAACAAAATTTTCATCTCATCTCACTCCCCAAACCAGCTCTTAAACACCATATCTATTTTCTTGCTACTACGCAATGGTGTTATCCTCTTTAGAGGAGGCAATCTTCAGTGTCACACTTTTCATGATATTCATGGCTGACGTCCTGTTTCCATATGGAGTGTTGTTTTATAGATGTTATGGGGAGTGTTACTATAATTTTCCAAGTTTTCTTTGCCCGTTTTCATTGTGGATCAGTCATTTTAGTCATGGAGCTTAACTAATTGAAGTTCTTATTTCTAATCTGAAAATATATGCATATGTGAGACTTCAGTTTTCTTCATTCAAAACTGGCGGTCATCTTTTTACAGAAATGTTCCTGTGTGCTAAACTTCTTGTTTCAAATGTATGAGTGCCTGTGCACCCTCAGGATTAGTCGGAACTTTGTTCTCGAACACCCGGTGTCAATAAAAAAGAAAGAAAGAAGAAGGTATTTTAGGGTTTTGTTTTGGTTAATTGGTGTCTGAAGGCTTGGGAATATTTATATATGTATGTATGTATAGGGTTTTGATGGGGTAAGGAAAGGGTTTGATTTGGGGTTGCAAAAGTTGTGCAAGGAAGTTGAGATTGATATAGCTAAAATAAACTAATATTGACCTAATTAACAGCCATGGACACTTGTTCTTTTATCTATGAGGCTTCCTACTTGGTTTTGCCTTAGTCTTAGGCTTTTAAAGAAGATGCTTCATCACTTACCGAAAAAAAGGAGAGAAGAAACTTCATATCTAACACTGCTGTACAAGTGGCGTCATTGAGTTTGTGAATGAGTGCTTATGCCTTGATTTGAGAGGGAAGCTGTTCTATTACGCCGTGATTATTTCTGAAAATTACGTGTTTGCACTTGTTTTGTGCTTCATGAAGCAATTCCTGGAGAACTGCACTTAGGACTTCTGTTTGTTAAAAAGAAAGAAAGAAAGATGATCTTACACTTCTGTGAAGTTGTAACTCAAGTTTGATGGCATTTGGAAGTGGTAAGTGGTTAAGGCTATAGCATATATGGAGCTTTGGTCATAGTTTTTACATGAATCCTTATAGATTTACAATTTAAACCTCTGTCAATAGTTGCCCATTGTTTATGATAGAAACTGGGGGTCAACCAGTCTTACAAGTTACATTCCTTGGATTTTTGGGCAATTGTAAGGATGCATTATGTGATTCAATCCTGATGGTACTTTATTTGTTGGAAAAATTTAGGTCAAATTGTGTACAACAATAATGATCATGGTATGCACTGATGTTTTTGGACTCAACTTGTTAATATGCTTATTTGTAACTACTTAAAAAAATGCTTATTTGTAACTGCATTTTCTTGATTATTTGCGCCTTTGTTGCATCTCTTACAAGTTTTGTGCTACAAATTATATCCCTTTTTACCATTCCAATTTGTTTTCAAAGCACAAAGATCATAAGGGTGATTGAAAATTTAGGCACCCTACTTCCAAGCGATGGCTTTAAGCAATAGTTTTCGACCCATTACCAATAGAACACAAATAATATTTGTCCCCTCTGCAAATGTCCTATGTTATGTTATTATAGATTATTATAGATGGGCACCCTAAATTCAGACAGGAGGGAATTGCTTCGTATTTGCTTATTCTGAAACCTTAAGAAAGCACGTCTTTGTATGCAAGTTTGTGTTTATGCATGTGTCAAGACCATAGGGTAAACTAAACTGGGGACTAATTATTTATTAACAACTCCCTTACCCATTCAGCAAAAAAAAAAAAAAAAAAAAATCCTTTACCCAAAAGAAATCTTTTGCCTTTTTCCCCTTAAATTAAATAAGAGTACATACTCCTTTGAGTTTTTGCACGAGGATCATGTTGACAGTTAGAACCACAAGCATGCATGGAGATGTTCTTCACTTTTTCCAGTCAATACTAGGAAAGATGCTGTTATCTCCATTGTTGTGAGTACTTTGTAAGAGAAAAAGGAGTTGATCTTGCCAAGTGCCAGAAATAGCTTGTGACATATCTGATGATTGGATTAAGCCTTGAAAGTCTGATAGATATATTTAATTGCGTACGTATGAGTCAAATTTATGTTGGTAATCATGCCAAAATATATAGGGAGATGTGCCCGTAAAGAATACATTTCCGAAAAGGAATACTTATTGGGTTTAGCCATGATTTCGATTTTTGTATTTGGAGAGAAGATACAATGATTTCAACAGAATTCTTAGTTGGTATATAGATAAGGGAGTCATAGTTTAGTAATTCAGGTGTATATATTGTTGTGTTTCTGAAAGAGAAAATCTCAGATTTCTGGTTCTAGGAATGAGCTGGCAGTGATAAAGATTTCAAGTTCTAGCTATTGCAAATTATTTTTTTGATCTGTAAATAAGAATTTTATTAAAATAGGCATAGCTAAGTACACAGGACATATACAAAAGCAACACTTATGCATAAGTGTCAAAAGATACAAGGAAATCATGTATGTTCATGCCATTAAAGTCTATTACAATCGACCAATGGAATAAAGTATTAAGAAAAAATGTTCTTAGCTCATCCATTGTCCATTCATGATCCTCAAAACTCTGACCATTCCTCTCCATCCATATGCACCACCATAAACATTTTCCACATAGCTGGTATTTTGACAATTACCTCGGATGCCTCGCCAGCTGGACAGAAATTCAACTACCCTTCGTGGCATCACCAATGGAGCACCATTCTAGCAAGATATAATTCCACAAGCTCATGGCTACATCACAATGCAATAATAGGTGATCCATGGACTTCCCACTTTTCTTACACATAACACTAATCCAACACAATGATGTGGCGTTTCCTTAGATTATCTAAGGTGAGAATCTGAAGCTGTCCTTACAAAAAAAAGAGCCTTTTAAGGGGGCCTTAGTCTTCCATGGGAATGGACTTGTAGAGTGTGTCATAAGGGACTTATAGTACAACTGTACAGTGAATATCCCCTTCTTGGACAGTGACAAGAAGATCTTATCAACTCCTCCATTCACTCTACAATTCTACACATGATTGAAGAAATTTGTAAATGTGTCGATTTCCCAATATTGGGCAGCTCTAAGGAAAATGATATTCCATTAAGGAGAGCCACTAGATAGATAGATCCATGAGCTTTGCTACTGAAGCCTCCTGTCTTGCCGTATATTGCTGAGTATGCTTCCTTTAGGATTTCATCTCCACACCATAAATCATTCCAGAATTTGATTCTCGAACCATCCCGAACTGCAAAGCGTGTATCGATGGAAGTTTTTCCAGCCTCTTCTGATGTATTTCCAAAGCCCCACTCCATGTCATCCCCTCACCTCATTTGAGCATCATCCTCCTCACAATCCACCATATTTTAGATCTATGACAACCCTCCACAAAGCTCCCCTTTCTTCTTGGTATCTCCACAACCACTTACCCAATAAGGCCTTATTGAAAATCAACAAGTTCCAAATTCCCAACCCACCTTCACGTATTGGAGTACAAACCGTAGCTCAATTCACCAAATGAAGCTTGAATTCTTCATTCATTCCCCCCCATAGGAAGTCTCGTTGCAATTTCTTTAACTAGTGAGCCGCCGTGCATGGTAGTGGAAATAATGATAAAAAGTGGGCAGGTTGGATAAAGTACTTTTTATCGATGTAACTCTACCATCTTTGGAAAAATATATCATCTCCCAACTAGTCAGTTTACGCTCCATGTTTTTCAACACCCCATCCTAGATAGACTTCGACTTAAAGGAAGCACCCAAGGGAAGATCGAGATACTTCATTGGCAAGGTAGAGACTTTGCACCCCATAATACTAGACAAGCTCAAAACACTTGGAACATTTCCAACTAGAACCAATTCTGACTTGGCGAGATTCACCTTAAAACCAATGCCGCTTCAAAGCAAAGTAAGAGAGCTAGCAAAACTTGAAATTGATTATGGCTAGCACCACAGAAGACAAGAGTATCATCCGCAAATAAGAGTTAAGTCATCTCACAAGTGCCGGTTCTTACTTCCCTTACTACAAATCCTAATACCCACCTTCCACAAGACCTGTAATCATTTTACTAAAAGCTTCCATTAGGAAACCAAAAAGTAATGGAGATAGGGGATCATCTTGCCTCAAACCCCTCGAGCTTCCAAAGAAGCCCATTGGAGTACCGTTCACCAATATGGAGAAACATACGGTGGATATACAAAATTTAATCCAAGAGCACCATCTCGCTCCAAGGCCACACCTCTTGAGCATGCGTAACAAAAAGTTGCGGTTAACTCAATCATAAACCTTCTCCATATTGAGTTTGCATAATAACCCTAGTTCACCCTACTTGATTCGACTATCCAAACATTTATTGGCAATGAGAACCGAGTCAAGAATTTGTTGACCTCGTACAAAGGCATTTTGGGGCTTGGAATGAGAGTAATGAAAGTAGCAATGAGGTTTTTTTAAAAATTTACCTATTTCATGAAACTCATGGAAGAAGCTTATGATGTCATCTTTAACTACTTCCCAGCATGCCTAAAAGAAAGCCATGGTGAACCCATTCGGACCCAAAGCTTTGTCGCTTGCCATACTTTTCACCACCTTGTAAATCTCCACATACCACCTTCTAAATCTCCACATCCTTGAATGGCTTCTCTAGCCAACTTGCTTCTTGATGGTTGAGTGAATCAAATACAAGACCATCCAAACTCGGTCTCCAAGAAACCTATTCCGAAAGTAGTAGTGCATACAAGTTGGTGATGTAATCCATGATCTCAGACGGGTTCAATGTAATCCTGTTGTCTACTAACAATGACTTAATTACATTGTGCCTTATATGTGAATTAGCCAAGCGATGGAAGAACTTGGTGCATTTGTCCCCTTCTTTTTACCATAAAGCCCTTAATTTTTGTCTCCAGGAAATCTCTTCCATTAAAGCCATCCTTTCAATATCCGAGATCACAAGCTTTTTGTGAGCCTTTTCTTCTTCTGAAAGACCCATCTCCTCCTCCACATCCTCCAAACCCTATAATCCGTAGAGGAGGGACTTTTCTCGGTGTTCCACATTCCCAAAAATCTGCTCATTCCACTTCTTCAGGTCCTCCTTTAAAGCCTTCAACTTACAAGCCAGCACATAACTAGGATTGCCTTGTATGACATTGGATGACCACCATTGTCCAACTCTCTCAACGAATCCTTCTAATTTCAGTCACGTGTTCTCAAACTTAAAATATCTTTTACCTCCCTGGATGCCTCTACAATCAATGAGAATGGGGAAGTGATCCGAGCACAACCTTACCAAGCTGGATGCTCTCTATTACTAGATCACATGAAAGTGCTACTAACTAGAGGAATGTCCTGAAGATCTTGCTCATAAATAAATTCAGAAAAATCTGCCATTGCTGAACTAGAGCTAGGACCTCCTAATCATTTGCTTGGGAAGTGGGTGACATTAAAATCACCCCCAATACTTTAATATCACCCCCAATACACCAAGGCTCCATAAGCTTCAAAGACCAGCCAATTCATCCCACAAGTCTTTTCTCGCAATATTAGAATTAGGACCATAAACACCGACAAATGACCTTTGATAACTATTTTCCACATTCATGAAAGAAATGGCCCCTACATATTCCCCAACACACGCATCCTTCTTTTCCATCACCCTTTTATCCCACATTACCAAGATGCCTCCCGAAGCCCCTTTAGTCGGCAAATAAAACCACCCCCACTTGACAACAATTCCACAAACTCCGTATTATGCTAGGGGGGATGAGCTCCAATTTTGTCTCTTGTGAACATACATCTATTTTCCAGCCACAAAGCTGATATCTTACTTGGCACGCTTCTCTAACTCGCTCAGCCCCCTTACATTATACAAGACGATCTTGAGCTTCATAAAACCACTGATTAGGGGTGAAAATTTTTCTTTCAAACCGAGAAAACCAATCGGACCGATTTAGAGATTGGTCGGTCTTGGTCCAAGAAAATAAAGAATTTAAATTTTCAGTCCAATCTCAGGTTAGGGTTTTTTCACCCCGAACCAGACCAAATTTAATATATAAATTTTTAACTAATTTTTTATATGATATTTATAATTTTTTAAGCAGTTATATAAATTAAAAGCAAGTAATTATCTAATTTTTTTTAACTAATTTTAAGTAATTATTTAATTCTCTTCTAACCTAATTATTATGCTTAGATTATATAAAAATTAAAGGTTAAGAATTTTAAGATAGTATTTCCCTGCCATCCATCTCACAGTTCACATCTCAGTGGAACCTCTGGTCTTAAATTTTTTTCATCTTTACTTATCAAAAAAAAGAATTTTAAGACAATATTAATTATTAATTATTGATACACATACCATTAGCATTATTAATTTATTATACTTAATTAAAATACTTATTTAGTTAAGTATATACTTAATTTAGATAACTTGATTATATCATTCACTTGATTTTTTTTTATCATTATATATAGTTTTTCGTCAAAAACTTGAAAAAAAAAATGGCCCAGACTGAACCAAAGCAGTCTGGTTTGGTCCAGAGTCCTTATCAGTCCAGATTTTTGGTGGACTGAAAAAATAGGTCACGTCCAAAATTTTCCTCCAAGACCAACCAAACTGGACCAATTACACCCCTACCACCAATGTTACCCTACCGTCCTACCACGAGTCGCACTTCCTTCGTAATTCACCAAACAAGTAAGTCTCTTTAATTCCCGTTCTCTTTTCTTGGCTGAATGGCTTTCCATGTTTGAATTCGAAGGTCCAGCTTCAATAGCTGCAAGTAAGGCCAAGAATTGATCTCCAATACCAATACAGGGGTGTCTACACAGTTGAATCTCCTTGGCTTAAGTAATACCCAATCTGGTGCTAGTATCTGATCATTCAGCTGGAGCAGTGAATTCAAAGGGGTAGGTTCATCCCAAGGATCATCAACACCAATGTCCATACCATCTAGCGACCTCCACAACCTTCTTGTGTTAAGCGGCTATGGGCATGAAAATTATCAAGGTACCAACATTGATTTGGATGTCCCCTACACCTAGTGTCTTAGTACCGTCCACCGGCATCTTAGTATCCATTTCAGGTTCATCTCATTCAGACACAGAAGCCGTATGACTTACAAATGTGGCAGAGATGCTCCCCAGCTCATTCTGGCCCTTTTCCACCGCCCAAGAACCCTCTTACATCCGAAACAGCCATTCTCGGCTTCTAACTCCGTTGACGGCCTCAACTTTGGCAACCCATTTGACTAGGTCCCACCCACCAGATCGCCTACTCCTGGCGATGGGTTCTATGTGGTCCCCGGCCGATGATTAGATGATGTCAGCGTGTCTTTGCCGTTAACATTCGCAGGACCCGTTTCCGGTGGCTTTGGTGAAGAAGTTGATCCATTTGCTCTGAACTTAGAACATTGGTTTGGGCTTCATTTGCTCTTGGAATCACTTGGTTGTTTCCAGGTCCAAGTTTACTGCTCTTCCCATTTGTTGGTTTTCCATGCAGTTCCCAGCAGGTTTTTGATTGGGATATGACTGCTGTACAGAGGCATTAGCAGCAGCCAAAACAGTAGGAATAGTAGCAACCAAAGCCGAGTTCTCTGCTGTTCCTTCAGTCCCTTTTTTCTTTAGCATAACATTCCTCCAACAATCTTCACGTCTCACTTCAGAAAATACCTATCCGATTGGAGGCAGAGGTTGTCTACCAAGAATCCTCCCCTGGACTTCATCAAACTCATCATCGAGTCTAGCCAAGAATTTAAAAATTCTTGTGTTTTCCTCCATCTTCTTGTTGTAGTTGCAATCATCAGGGCTCTTCCATTCATAATCATTGAATAGATCCAAGTCCTGCCACAGTCCCTTAATGACATTAAAATACTTAGTCACATTGTCTTCCCCTAGTTAGGTCTTGCCGATTTTTTGCTGCAATTCATAAATCTGAGAATAATTTCCAAGGTCAGAGTACATTTGAATAACATTATCCCAGAGTTCTTTTGCATTAGGATAGCACATGTAATTAGCGCTAATATCTCATCCATTGCATTCACAAGCCAAGTCATAATCATGGAATTTTCAGCATCCCATATAGCATATGACGGGTCTACTCTGTCAGGGGCCTTGGTTTCACCAATAAGGTACCCAATCTTACCTCTCCCGCAGATATACATTCAAACTGACTGAGACCATCTCAAGAAGTTGGCTTCATTGAGACGGATATTGTGATTTGGACTGAATGGGGTTCGGAATGGGCTACTTTGGTTTCAGTTTTGGTGTTGACCACTGGTTCAGGTCTGGCCATGGTGGAAGTTTCGGAAATTTCAGACATAATGGAGGCTGCACAGGGTTAATGCAATAAGGCCTAGGTTTAGAGGCTATGACTGCCGAAAGGAAAAGAAAACCAAGCTTTTGATACCATCTAGAAGTGGAGAAGATTTGGAATGGTATTTCTTATTTTTTTAAAAATAAGGTACAATCTGTATGTCTATAGACTACAAGGATAAGCTAAAAGGAAAGAATGACAATTGCTAACAAATCTCCTAGAATATCTCCTAAGAATATCTCTTAAGCAATGTGAGACTTGTATTTCACTACAACTTACACAAGATATGTACTAGCAAATTTAAAAACTACATAATTTTTAAATTAGTCATATTTACAAATTTAAATTTACAATTTGAGTCTCCAAATGTGTTTTTGATCACTTTTGAACCTAGGAATAATTTTTGGGCCTAGTGGAATGTAGTCTATTATTAGTCCACCCCGCCCCCTGGCATGTGGGGTGGGGGTGAAAACCGTGGTAGTGCCCCTATTTCTGGGTTGTGTTTTGAAACCTTGACAAACCAACTTTTCTCCCCTTTTCCAAGCTGCCATAAGCTTCCCGCAGTGCAACCACCATCTTTTCCATCCTTTCCCCCCTCCATTTCTTCAGTTATGAAAACAAAGTTCTGTTTGCCACCGCCGCCATATTCCACTAGCGCCATACATCGACCTTGAGCATTGGAACATCTATAAGAGATGTAACTTCTATTACCATACCGTGAGGTTGCAATGAACTGATGCTATAACCATGAAATGATGCTATAACCGAGATTCAGTGGTTGTTTTCTATGCAACTGATTTATATCCCTTATTTTTTTGTTTATGTAGGATGTGATTTACTTTGGAGCAGTAGGATACATAATTGTTCGTGGGAAGTGGCTTCATTGTTCTATTAGGACCGATAGCATTTTCAGCTTTTGTACCATAGCATTGTTATCTGTGAGATATACTTGTAAAACAAAACCTCTGAGATAATATCTTGTTTATGTTATGGAAGTCTGTAATAACTTTCAGGGGAAATATAATTTGTCGGGTTCGTACAAGGAGTTTCTGAGAAATATAGGACCAGGAGACAATCGTTAACTAAAAAAGCTGGGATACAACTAGCCTAGTGGGATGGCCTGTTTTGATGGTTCAAGGAAACAAAGGTCCTTTAGAATGTTACCTCCTTTGTAGCCGAAGAACAAGTATAAGATGCCCACCAGTTGTGCAGAACTGCTACTTTTGAGAAGATCTTTTGATGGCAGAAGAGTTTATCGGCTAGATGGCCCACAATATTTTCATTAAAGTTGAAAACATTAGGCGCGATCTTGCAATCTTTTCAATCTAAGAAGCTATACTTTCTTGGATTCCTCTTTCTTTTCTTTGTTTTGACGGCCAAGAGACTTGATTTCTGGACCATTTTAATAAGTGACGTTTTCTAGTTGTTTCCTAGTTAGAATGAAATACAGCTTCCAGTATAGGTGGAGTTCTATTTATGTTCTTGTTGGATAGATTTTTGTGATAGAAGATAGTGTTTTTTGCTTCCACAACTCTGTCTTAATTGGGCATGCTGAGTGAATTACGAAACTTACCCTCCAGTAGGAAGGAGCACTAGATTATGTGGAGATCTTTTCATCCCCCCTTAAGAGGGTTTTCGATGTCGCTGCTTGTTTCTTTTTATAGCCTTGTTTCTTTTTATAGCCTATATGGAGGGACAACAATGCCTCTGAGAAAAGTTAATCAGCACGATCAAGCATGGTGGGTAATTTTTTATGATGCATAAGTAGACCAAAATCTAAAACATTTAGCTTGTATGAATGAGAGACCTCTCATGCGATATGTCCTTCCAAAGACTACTGGAAATGGTATATCATTTTTATCTCCTTGTTTTTCTTTAGGGAATAATTTCAAGATTTTATTTTTTGACAAGTAAAATAACATTTTATTGAAGTAGTAAATAGGCATAGCCCCAGTACACAGGAGGTATTCAAGCAGCATACACCTAGGTACAAAGTTAGGAGCTAGAAAGGGTACAATTTCAAGATTTAGGGAAGGCATTGGCTATATATATTGATGGATCAGCATTTCTGAGGCATTTGACAACGGCATCTTCCTTAGTTCGAGATGATAGGCTACAGTTTTGTTTCTTGAAATATGGTATTCAGGAATGTTCTAACTTGCCGCAAATTGAAGATGATTGTTGTTTAGGAGGATTTGCATATCGTATTGGTCTACTTCCAATTGGCTTTCATTTCTTATTTCAAGGCTTCTTTTTCTTTTCCTTTCTTTTATCTTCTTCATTTCTTTTGTAAAACCTGAGTGGTTCCCCTTTATGGGGCTCTACTTGTATATTTTCAATGTAGATGTCATTAATGCTGAGCAGTTCGTGATTCCAATGTGGAAGCCAAACAATGGAAGTTCTCAGGTTAGAGTTGTGCTATCTTCAAGCCGGTGTGTAAACACACCACTTGTTGTGGGATCTACTAGAGTTATAGAAAAGATCAAAACACCGATACGTTTTTATGCTAGATAAAGTGGAAGGATTCCGCATCAAAGTTATGTTTGGTGTGTCAATAACTATTGGCTTACAATTAGATTTGTTCTTCACTTTAATGCTTTATGGCCTTTCCATAGTGTAGATAATTATTCATTGGTTTACATGTATGGATTTCCTTGTCTCAAATAAGCTAGAGGGCATTGTAGGACAATGTTATGTATTGACCAGAAGAGTTTTCTCCAGCCTTCATTTGTTGTGGTGGTTATTGTTTGCCATGTCTTCCTTTGCTGTTGTTTGTCGCTATACTGCAGTTTGGAATCTTCTCAGCATTCATTTTATCTAGAACCTTGTGTAAATTGTTGCTGATGATATATTTACTTTATTGGGGAAAAATAGATCATCTAATGAAAAACTATCTGTTACTGTCTGCAGCCTTGATGGATTCTTTGTAATTCCGTAATCTATTCTCCTAGTATTTTAGAAAAGCATTTTCTTACTATTGCTTTCTCATGCTTTTCAGGAAAAGCAGAGAGAGAAGAAGCATAAAAAGGAGAAAAGGGATGGAGAGAAGAGAGAAACTAAAGAGAAAAGAGAGACAGATAAAAGTGATGGTAAGCATAGAGAAAAGAAAGACAAGAAGGACAAGCATAGAGATAAAAAGAAGGATAAGGAGAAGGACAGAGATAAAGATAAGGAGAAAAACAGTACCCCAGATGAGAAGAGACTTCCGGGTCAAACTGGAGAAAAACTCGTTCAAAAAGATGAAAACAAAATTAAAAATAATATTTCTGATGAGAAAAGATTTTCTGGGCAGTTTGCAGGTTACAATGCAAAGAAACTCAGCGAGAGCAGCCATATGGCAGAGGAGAAGAAGGATTCTAAATTTGTGGAGGAGTTGGGCAGGAGGATTAAAGATGATGACAGAGCAACTGAGAGCAAGTTGGTTGAGAAGTTTGCAAAAATGGATCAAAGAAAGGATGAGGGGACGGCCAAATTGGTGGCTAAAGGTACTGGAATTTGGGCTGAAGGTAAGGAGAAGAACAAGAGGGTTGATGATAGAAAGGTGGATGGTCAAGGAATTAAAGGTGAGGGAAGATTTAGTGGAAATTCAATGGTTCCAAGTCCTGCTGTGGTTTTTCAAACTAGAATTGGAGGAATTTCTAGACCGATTGAGAAAAATGTTGAGAAAAGTGTGGAAGAGAAGGAAAAGGCCAAAGAAAAGGAAGGTGATGATAAACGGGGGGATAAACGCAAGGATAAAGATCGAGAGAAAAAGAGCCATGGGAAGGATAAGGACAGGGACAAAGAGAAGAAAAAGGAGAAAACAAAGGGGAAAATTGACCATATGAGTACAGAACACGATAAATTAAAAGATGTCAACAAGAGTGATCTTATCAGTAGCCATAATGCTAAAACCTTACAACTTCCCAAGGACAGCAACAAGAGTGCTGCTTCTGAGAAAAATCTCAAGAAACGGAAGGAAGTTGAGACAAATGGGGTTTTACATGGTGAGTTATTTTCACAATGAATCATGAATTGTTGCTGCCCAACCTTTGCTTTCAAGTTACGATAGCCTTTATCCCTTTCTAGGATTGTTGTCACTATTATCCTTTAAAGACTTTGGTAGGTCTCATGGTTTTCTTCTCCTTTCTTTTTTGTGGGTTAAAATTTGGTCCGAATTAATTGCCAGTGATTCTTAAAATCACATTAAATTAATTTTGTCAAGCGGTTTCAAACTCTGATAATTTCCTTTTGCTGACAAGTGATACTTAATTTCTGAATTTTCTTACAGCCAGTGATCTTAGGCCCTATAAGTTGGCAAGAACCACATCTTCCTCCCATCAATTTTCGGAAAATGGAAGGATATTGGAACCTTGTCAAACTTCTGTCCCGAATGCTTCAGATAAGCATGGTGCAGCCAGTAATCCTAAGGCGGATGATAAGGAACGCAAGATAAATGGCATTATAGATCAGTCATCTTCTGCCTCAAAGAAGTCTACGTTTGTCACTGCACAAGCTGATCAGATTGCTCAAGTGTCCACCAAGCCACCCCACCCAGATTCTAAATATCTAAGCGAGGTGTATATGGTACCGAAAATGGGCGAATGGTCGGATTACGATGACCAAGAATGGTGGTTTAGCAGCCGTGATTTTCAATCAGAGAAGTCCAAGGTGGAATCTTTAGGGGTTGAGGACACACCACAGGTATGGGATGAAGCTCTGAGAATAGAGTCTGCTGATGTTTGTGCCCTGCCGTATGTTATTCCCTACTGATTAATGATACAAATGGGCACTAATCATTGAAAATGGGCATGCTTCACCCTCCTGCTCTTGAGCTGGGAAAGAAACCCTTCATCAGGAACCCAACCAGAGAAGCTACAGCAGCATCTGGCCCTTGGAGTTGGATTTCCGATTTTCTTGATGCATTCTTTTGTATTGCACGCTGTTCCACAGCGTCATGTGGGTCAGTGCATGCCTTGTTCTTCCACTCGGTTCGTTGAACGTTCGTACGCTGCCATTGCATGCTCCGGTGCAGCATTGGGACTAGATTGCGGACGGGAGGGGGGATTTTTGCCTCATGGTATCAGATCATTAACTCATTCAAAATGGCAAATTTCATACAAGGCAACTGCGCAAGGTTGCTTTGGATTTGAGAAAGGAGATGTATAAGCTCGTGCAATTTTATTATATTAATTTTCTTAAGAGCTGAGCTTAGAAGTTGTCTGATCAGAATGTAAGGGAAACTAGATGTGGTCTCTACAACCTAGCCACAATTTTGATTTGTAACATACAACTCTTATTTACAAGAAATGTAAGATAGAGGAAAAGAAGGTAGTGGCATTCATTCATTTTCCGTCTCTTAATATTCGTAGTCGGAGGGGACCCAATTTTTCAGGTAGGAAATATAATTCCTGTAAATAAAATGTTCCAAGTACAATTTGTACCACTAAATTATTATCTTTAACTGAAATTTTGGCCATGATTGGTTATAAAGCTTTTGAGAATGTTTGAAATTTTTTTGAGATATATTATTTATTGGGTTTTGAAAAAGGAGAGCAAAATTTTATTTATTTTATTTAGTTATTTATTTATTTATTTATTTATTTATTTTGAAAATAAGTTCTATATTAAGGTTTGTGAAAGTGGATTAATGAAATTAAAAAGATGTTTGAATATCAAATTTAAAAGTATTTTTTTTAGTACATGTAAAAGTGTTTTAATTTTTGTGCATGGATAAATGATTGGGTAATATCTGGTGCAAGGAATGAGAGGGCGTGTCTAGAATATGGGGGAGACTAGACAGAGTTAGTTAAGCATCTACCTAGGGGGCCGTATGCTAGTACCATAGCCCTCTGTTCATCTCCACAGGAATGGATCATGTCATTCATGGCCTGCATCCTTTCAGCTGGTTTCAGCCAACGTCGTGATTTCAAGAAGGTACTGCATGATATTGGTCTTAGCAAGCTGTACAAATCAAGGGTCCCTATAAATTAGCAGCTGAATTAAAGAGTTTGATGCCTTTATTTTACTTCTTTTTATACCTTAGTTTGGACTTTTTATGTAATCCCAATGTGTCAGATTGTTACCGGTATTCACCTCAAGTGAGGGCTAGTAATGTAATCCATCAAATTTAACTCTTCCTTTGCCCCCATTAAGCTAATTAAAGAGATTATCAGGACATTTTGTTATATACCGATTCCAAACTTTAATAATATCATGGAATAAACACTATAAAATATATAATATCTACAAAACTAAATTATAATTAATTCTTGCTAGATAATTAAGCAATGCTATTTTTTAATTCATGTATTTGTCATCCCCAATAACATAAATTGTTGTGAAACCTTTTTCAAAAATATAT
Source organism: Pterocarya stenoptera (assembly GCA_003123785.1). Taxonomy (NCBI): domain Eukaryota; kingdom Viridiplantae; phylum Streptophyta; class Magnoliopsida; order Fagales; family Juglandaceae; genus Pterocarya; species Pterocarya stenoptera. The sequence goes on along the minus strand of QEOT01124276.1, from coordinate 214,426 downwards.
ATTTTTTATTTAAATTGTTAACAAAGAAAGTCGCTTAAAATATATTATATCAGTTTGTGTGATTAAGAAATTAAGAGTGGCAATATATGACACGATCCGTGAACCCAACATTAACACGATACGAAATAAGTGAGTTTGAGATATAAATGAGATTAGGTCAAAACGGTTGGACTGATAAGATACGATTATAAGCAGGATAATTGTGAGTCAACCAACATCAACCCGTATAATACGATTAAATTCTATAAATGTTTAGTTTTATGTCTTTATTATTGTTGTGGTGTAATATTAATATAATTAGTATTTGATTACTTAAGATCTCAAACTATCAAACTTTTATTATTAAAATGTAATTTTATTTTATGAAAATATTAATTTTCTTATATATTATTAGTTTGAATATTGATCGTAAAATATTTATCATGAATCTAGTTGTAATTGTGAACTATTTAAATAGTTATCCTTGTATTATATATGAAATTATATTAATTGGATTAAAATAAATATACCGATTAGATCAATCCATTTACTTGAAACGGGTTAAATGGGTTAAATGCATTGTGTTCAGGTTAACATAGTAAAATTTAATTGTTAAATAGGTTATGTACATCGTGTCAAGTCATCCTTTATTTATATAGATCTTGTTAAGGTTTTAGCATTTAATATAATATTCATGACTTGATACGACATGAATACAATTCGCAAACAAGAATTTCCACCCATATAATTAGGAGTTACAATATCCAGAATGAAGAATCATGATAGTAAAATTAAATGTCCATACACTTCAATCCGGCTGACTATGCCATTAAGTCATCAGACAATATATGTCTCCGTAAACTTTTGAAGTACTATATATGCGTCTAATGAAATTATAAATCTTAATGGAAGTTATATTATTATTATTATTATTATTATTATTATTATTATTAGAACAAAATATATATGATTTTTCATCAATTTAATAAATCTTGAAAATTTTCCCTTGATCGTAAATATAAAAGCCAAACTGTCTGTACGTTTATAGTAAAATGATCATCACTTGCACCAGACATAACTTCATTCCCAGTACCTAAGCCAAACTGTTCCAATTAAATGCTTAAAAGTTATTCACATAAGGTCATGTATAGGCGGCCGGTATATATGGGATTCAAAAAATTTGGAATTTTTGTCGAAACTTTATTATGTACACACATACATAATTATGTACGAGTCCTATCAAGTGTCCTGGTTTGAGAAATGGCGTCTGGGTCGTTTCAAATTGCGTTGGAGTGTGATAGGGAAAAGAGGGCTGTGAGACTGCTTGAAGAGCCGGTATGGAGGACTGATTGCAATGGGAAGAAGTGCGGATTTGCAACTAGGAGAGAATGTGGGGCCAAGGAGTTGCAGGTCTTGAAGGCTGTGGAGCCGATTTCAATGGCTGCTGGTGTTTTGCCTGGGAATGAAGCGGAAGCTGGGTCCGATGGAGCCCTCATGTACATGAGGGCCTGCCTAAGACTTTTCTCATTCCCCTCCTTTTCCTAGTCCAAGAAATGAAATAAACAACACTCAGTTGCACTGCAGTTCCACAGGCCGATAATACCTAGAAGAGCTGTTCCTTTTTTTTTTTTTATATATATATATATATATATATATGAGAGTCTCTCCCACTTTTATATTATTTACCTTCTTTAGTCTCGTAAAAATATATATATTTGCCAAAAAAAAAGTCCACAACTTATATATCTACGAGTGAGACGAAGATCCCAACTTCTATGCTTCTTTTAAGTTGTTCTTACCTTTTTCTTAGCAACCGGCTTTCATGGTTTTCATGTGATTATTGGTACTATTTTCTTGATCATATGTGGTATTCGCAAATATCTTGGTCCAAGGAGCATTACGCTTTGAAGTAACTGCAATTTGGATAGTGAAATGAGATAAAATGAGATAATTTTAGATAAAAGTTAATAAAATATTGTTAGAATATTATTTTTTAATATTATTATTGTTTTAAAATTTAAAAAATTTGAATTATTTATTATATTTTGTGTGAAAATTTTAAAAAATTATAATAATGAGATAAAATAAGATGAAACATATTTACTATCCAAATGAAGCCATAATACTATTTTGGATACTTCTACTTATAAGTTGACGTGCAGATTATTTATATTGTAGACATAAACATTATTTAATTTATAAGATATTTCAATTATAAATTAAATTTTGCCATGTCAGCAATATAGAAAGTGGTTTTATATACCGACTTACAAATTTTTTTTTTTATTTTATTTTTTTTGAAATTTGGAAGCAAAAAGATGATAAAAGTAGGCATCCGAAGGACCTTAATTAGGAATAATATGAAAAAACTTTTTACATTTAGATGGAGTTGAAATATGATGTTTACAAAAGATGAAAATTTAGGATTATAATTTTAAAAAATTGATTAAATTTAAAATTCATATGAAAAAATTTTAAATTTTAATAGTAGATTTTAAACGAGTATTACGTAAAAATATAGTTCTATGGCCACCAAATAAGGCGGTGTTTGGTTCTCAAACTCAGCTAAGTTCGATTTAATTTTAAGCTGAGTCTAACAACTAAACACTCAACTCTCAAATTATTAAACTCATCCTAACTCAAAACTTTCTTACACGTGAAACCTACAACCTTTTCCAACTTAAAACATCTTTATACGTGAGACTTACAATCTTTTTCATTTTTCCATAAAAAATATTAAATTCATTTTAACATCCAAACAAACTTTAAACTCAATTTAGATGGCCTCACATAACTCTCTATACTACTCAACTCCGTACTATTTATAAAAAAACTTAACTCAGCTCAGCTCAACATCTAAACGCAGACAAAATCTCTTGAGGTTGGATTCCGATTGATATGACATGCCACGTGGCATGCCATTTTATTAAAAAAAAAATTAAAACCAAAAGAAAAGAAAATGAAACTCGATCTGAAGGAGCATATACCCATACCGACACAGCAGTAGTCCTAAGCATATATCGTCGCCTCTAGTCCTAAGCTCTCCCTCAGTCTGGCACCGGCATCCACTCCGCGCAGCAGTGGTGATCTGTCTACCTACACCGTCTTCCGAAAAGAAGATTTTCCTTCTTATCACAGCACGCATCGGCGGACCTACGTTGGGGCAGGGGGTGGCCATGGCCCCCCCAAAGTTTGGAAAAATATATATATTAATTTTTTATGATTTAATACGATTATATTAAGCTCATATTGTGTTGGCCTCCTCTCGAAAAAATTATCTTGACTCATTTTATAAAATTATTTTGATCTTATAGATTATTTTAACCTAAAAATAGAACAAAAAATATTTTATTTCAATTTTAACTTTACTCGGCACCCCTACAACACATTTCTAGTTCCGCCACTAACAGCACGAATCATTCAATCACACAGATTCTATTATTTACCTAACAGGAAATATAAGCTTTCGTTAACCTCTTATGAAGAAGACTTCTTTTGGCTTTGCATTTAAACTCCTGTAACTGTTAGTTTGATGGAATTGTGTACATCTCAACCTGTTACAGAACTGCTATTCCATCCAATAAAAAGGAGCCAATGTGGGTAAATACTCTTTTCAGAACTAGGGGATCCGATCAAGACTTCAGAAAACAATCTGGTCCCCAAAATCTCATTAAAATCCAAGCCAACAAACAGACTTCCTAAACCCCAGAAACTTCATTGGACAATTCTACAAATTATGAGACGGGTTTTGCTACACAACCTCCTACTGTTTATCCATACTTCACACTTTATATTTTTTAATATTTTTTAATATTTTTTAAAAAAAAGTTTTTGAATTTATTTTTTTTTAAATATTTCAAATTTTTTATTCATTATTCATATAAAAAATATTTGATAAAAAAATTTAAAAAAAAGATAGAATATAGAATGTTAGTGAATAGTAAAAAATTGTAAAGATTATTTGTTACGAGACACTTCAGAACAGATAGTAAAAACTCGATGCCAAAATGTCCAGAGTCAAATTTACATATGGGTTCACGAATCCGAGGGATGGAGGCGACAGTGGCAACAGTGGCTCAGTGAATAAAGCTTGGGATGGAGTTATGTTGGGGAGATTCAGGTCACGGACTATTTTTTTAATCTAAATCTTTTTCTTTTTATTTTTTTAACAGTGCTACGGGAGTCCAAATTGGGCTCCCGTTTTTGTTGGACATTTTAATTATTTTGAAATTTTTTTTAATATAGTGTTTAAGAAAATAAAATTGTAAATTTTTTTTAAATTTATTTTTTACTTATTGTTTAATAAAATATCGTTTAAAAGAAATATTTATTTTTTTTACATTATTTCTTTAACACTTTAAAATATTTTTAAAAAAATAAAAAAAATTTACAATATCACTAAACAATATTTCTTTAAACAATAAGTAAAAAATAAGTCTACAAAAAATTTAAAATGTGCAATCGGACGACAAAAAGAGAAGCTCAAATCGAACTCTTATCATTTTTCTTATTTTTTAGTTCTGCAAGCCTATCTTTTTTAATATTAAAGGAGCCACGTGGCCCACGCCATGTCAGTCGCGATCCACTTCTGGAAATTTATTGCTGTAGCTTCATTCTTATGGAAATTTGTACAATTTACTGTTTGTATTGACATCTATTGATGTGTAGTTGATAGTGTAGAAAACAGTGCCACTATTTATGGACAGTTGGTCTATCAAATCCCGTAAATACTGACCCGCGGGGCCAAAGTCTTTTAATATCTGCAAAATTGCAAATCATATATGAATAATTACATCAAATGATAAGTCAAGGGCAAGCTTAATATAAATATATATATATAATATACTAGGCACGGTTGCCACGTTGGCTTAAATGAAAATAATGTGAAAAAAAAAAAATTGTTGAAAATAATATTAAAGCTGTACAAAAAAGTTTGAGCTCTAAAACTATGCAAAAAAATGTAATGAAATAGTATGAAACAAATCCATCCTCCTTTTTGTGCTCTCCCTTTTTTTTTTTTACTTAATTAAGAATATTATGAGATTTAAATTATGTTAAAAAATCTAATTATTTATATGATTTTATTTTCTTAAAAATATTTAACAAAACTTCATCATTTATTTAATGATGAAAGATTAGTATTTTATAAATTAAATTTGATTTTAAATGCATGATATAGTATTTATATTTTAATTATCTATTTTAAGTTAGTTTAAATCAGTGTTTAAATTTTCATTGTTGGATCAAATCTGAGGATTCAAGATGAAAGGGTTAGGATTTGGAATGCAGTGTCTTTTATTTCTATGTTGCTCTCACGTTTTTACATCATTAAAGTAAGTCTCTTCTATTTTGGAAACCCTAAAAATATTATAATGGTAGAAAATCATTATATCTAAATAATTTTAGTTAATTAAGAATGTTATGAGATTTAAATTTTGTTAAAAACTCTAATTATTTATATGATTTTACTCTCTTAAAAATATTTACCAAAACTCTATCATTTATTTAATAATCAAATATTAATATTTTATAAATTAAAGTTGATTTTATATTTTAATTATTTATTTTAAATTAGTTTATTTTGAGTGTTTTAACCTCTAATGTTGGATCAAATCTAGAGATTCAAGATGAAAGGTTGACATTTAATGTCACAAACCCTACTTTTTCCCCTCATTTTTTCCTCTTTCCTCACTCTCCTCCTTCCCTCCCTCCCTCCAACCGTACGCCCCTCTCCCTCTCTATCTCTCTTTTCCTCGACTCCTCCCAACGCCGTCGACTGCCGTTATCGCGCCCCTACCAAGCCCAGTCACCGGCGACCTTCTCCATTCCGATCTCCTCCCCTACAGACCTCTCTCTCTCTCTCCGCAACAGGCCGAAGCCTGTAGCCTCTTTCTTCTCCTCGGCTCCTCCCAACGCCGTCGGTCACCCTTACCGCGCCACCACCAAGCCCAGTCAGCGGCAACCTTCCCCACGCCAATCTCCTCTCCCACAGATCTATCTCTCTCTCTCTCTCTCTCTCTCTCTCTCCCCACAACAAGCCGAAGCCCGTAGCCCTCTCTCTTCCTCTGCCTTAGATTTCGGTTTGATAAAGATGATGCATGTAAGAAAATCTTGGTGTTTTCCATGTAAATAATAGCCTGATCTTCTTTTTTTTTTTTTTTTTCTTTTTCCTTTATTTTTTGTTGTTGTCATTTTTGTACATTCATAGAATCATATACACAGCCATAGTCTTTTCAGTGTTTTAATTGTCTCATTTTCATCAGTAAGATAGATGATTCTATATACTTGCTTTTATATATTTCTTGGTTTTTCATGTTTGTACATAGATTTCTGAGTTTGACCGATGTACTTATTGAGGAAATTATATCTATCTCCCAAATTTCTAGCGATTTATTTAATTTGTTTTCAATTTTGAATCATCTAAAAAATCTTTGTGATATTGGGAGTGATTGGTGGCGAGATTTGAGAAATCGTAGAGAGATTGGTATCGGCAAGGGATCGGGAGGTGAAATAGAGAGTGAAGGAAGAATACGAGACAAAAGAGAAAAGATTGAGTACTTGCTACAAAGGGACAGAAGTGGAAGATAAAAGTGTCAAACAAAGACACTGTTCATTCATGTTCATTTCAAATAAGCTCTTTTTAAGTATAAGGAGATATATATATATTTAAGAAAAATTATCATCATTCAATTATTAGAGAAACCTATATTCATAATCGGATACATACAAAGATATCTTCATATTAGGAACCATTACCTCATAAACCAGTTAATGCATTTGGAGTTTCACCAGTATACTATTTCCTTTTGTGATTGGTTTCGTCTTCACTACTGATTATACTCTTTACAGAAAAAATTCAAGAGACAACAATCTGTCTAAATAGAGACTTAACCTCACCCTTCATAAAACGAGAGGACTTAACCACTACAGACAAACTTCCAAGAGAGGAACTCCTTTCTTTTTCTTTTTCTTTTTCTTTTTCTTTTTCTTTTTCTTTTTTACTAAACAATAAGGAAAACAGTAAGATAAATGCGAAAAATGACGGATTACAGTTTGGACCACTTCAGGTAAATTTCAGACTCTATGACAGTGTGTGAAGGCAACACGCTAGTTTCTTTTCAACTACAAAAGTCAGATATGAGAAATCTGATTGTGGCAATTTCGGTGATCTAGTGCGTGTGGCGAGAAAAGCTGTCGAAAGGAGTGGCACGTGAGGACCATGCGTGGTTGTAAGCAGCGCGTGAGGACCATGAAAGGTGATTTTTGCAAAACTGTCACAATCCTCCGAACGATTTGCAGTCTGTGAGTCTTCTTGTGATGCTCGTGTCTCTCAAGAGTTACCGAAAAATTATAGATATGTATGTTTCATCTTTAAAGGAAACAAAATAAACTAAGAAAAAAGAATTACTTTGATAGACCTTTCGGTAGATGGAAGGAGAGAAGAAAAGGAAGTCGAGGCCTCTTGCTCTTCTAGCAAAAGTCAGATTTGTACTCTTTCTACTAGAGAGAAAGAGTTTGCCCTAGAACCTCTTTTTTCATATATCCTCTTCGGCGGGCTTTATATATGTATATTTGCAGCCAGGTTTAAAAAAAAAAAGATCAATAATAGGTTTAGTTTAGATTAATTTTACTGATCAAGTAAGCAAAAAAGAACACAAAACTAGAGATGATGATCAGCTATATTCTTAGGTTTTTAGGTATTTAATCCTTTAGTGAAGTTATTATAATTATTAGAATAATGTCATATTTGAATACGCAGATGGGATGAGATATTTTATAAAAATATATGTGTTTGAATAATGAAATGAGATGATATAGTTTTATATTTTTTAGATTTTATAAAGGGTTGGGCCAATCAATGATTAAAAATCATTTAATATAAATATATTAAAAAAATTAATATTTATTATTAATTAAAAATATTAATAAACATATTTATATCTTATAAAATTTACATATGGGTGCAAATTCGGGGGATAGAGGCAATCGTGGCTACAGTGGCTCAGTGAATAAAGCTTGGAATGGAGTCGGCAACTATGTTTGGGATAGTTAGGTCATAGACTATTTTTTTTAATCTAATGTTGGGTTTGGATACACAATTTAGATGAGATGAGATGAGATGTTTTGAATAGTAATTGAATAAATTATTGTTAGAATATATTTTTTGGTATTATTTTTATTTTGAAATTTAAAAAAGTTGAATTGTTTATTATATTTTTATATAAAAATTTTAAAAAAATTGTAATAATTGAGATAAGATCAGATGTAATAAAATGAAATGAGATAGAAATATTAGATAAGCAAATCGAGCTAAATCTGTTATGTTTTTTAGTTCAGCAAGCCTATCTTTTTTAATATTAAAGGAGCCACGTGGCCCAGGCCATGTCAGTCATGATCCACTAAATCGGGAAATTTATTCGTGGTTGTAGCTTCATTCTTATGGAAATTTGTACAATTTACCGTTTGTATTGACATGTATTGATGTGTCATTGCTTGGGTAGAAAACAGTGCAACTATTTAGGATCGTCGGTTGGACCGCTGGTCTATCCAATCCCGTAAATAGTGACCCGCGGGGCCAAACTCCAAAGTCTTTTAATATATGCAAAATTGCAAATCATATATGACTAATTATATCAAAAGATAAGTCAAGGGCGGGCTTAATATAAATAAATATATATATATTTTAAGAGAAATTATCATTATTCATTTATTAGAAAAATATTTATTTATGACTAAATACATGTAGAGATATCCTCAAATCATGAGCCATTACCTCTGTGGGGGGTAAAAATTCCCACAGTCAGGACTCAAGGATGAAAGCCCAAAGTCAAACTAGTATGAAGACTGGGCCTAACCCGAGGCAGATTATGGACCTAAACGATGCCCGAGTCCAGACTACTCTAGAAAAGTCTAATATCGCCCGAGTAACATTTTACATTAGAATTCTAAAAGTTGAGGTCTAAGCGGACCCGGTTCATAGATGAAACTTGGAAAATAAGAGATAAAGTGCTCGGAAACTGTGCGATGGGACTTGCGACATCTACAGTGATGAAGAAGTAAGCTACCCCAAGTACGACCCAAACAAAAAGAACCCCGCATTCAATGCTGCCCGGCCGAAAGAACGCCACATTTAATGCTGCCCAAAGAATGGGCAGACTACATTTAATGCGGCCCAGGACGAATGACCAATCATGTTTGATGAGACACGTGCTCCGAACGCCTTGCAAGTACCCCTGGCACAGATTGGCTTGATAAAGCATGACAGGCAAATTGGCTCGGTAACTAAGCGTCAATGATACATGATCTCCTGCATTGTGGAGCACCATAATATGAGGGACCCGGTTGGCCCCTATAAATAAGACAGTCGGCAGCAGGCGAAAGAGGTAATAGAAATGCAAACTATAATCAAGTTTTGCCACATGTTTTAATAGTTTTATCTTCTTCATATCCGATTCACTAACTTTAGCATCGGAGAATCAACGGACTCCGCGGTCCTTAGGGGTGGTAATATGTGATACGACTCGTTAACCAACACGAACACGACACGATAAAAACAGGTTAGGGTTTAGCCTTAAAGGGTTCGGGTCAAAACGGGTTAACCCGTTAAGACACAATTGCTTAACGGCTTGATAATGGGTCAACCCGTTTTGACCCATTATAACCCGTTATGACCCGTTAAGAAAGTTAAAGTTACAATTATACCTTTATACCTAAAAATAAAATTGTTGGAATTTTAATTTCTATATTTTTATTGTTTGAATTATAATTTTGGACTTGTAGTTAATTTTATATTTTTTTCTAAATATTGTAATTTTAACATTTATATAAAATTATGCTAAACTTAACTAGGTCAAATGAGTTAATTTCGAGTTTGTTCAACCGATTTACATAAACGGGTCATAACGAGTTGACATAACAAGACCCATTATGTTAACGGGTCGTGTTAGGGTTTGAGATTTTGACACGATAAGCTTAATGGGTCGGGTTATGGTTGACCTATATAGTATAATATATATGTCTTGACACGACACGAACACGACCCATTAACATGATTTGACACCCCTAGCGGCCCCCCATTTGATCCCTCATGAGCTCTTCTTTCGTTATTCAGGATACATAGACGGTCACTCCTAGATGCAATCTGAAGGACGTTGCCTAGGTACGCGAACACGATCTCAACAACCTCATAAACCGATTAATGCATTTAGAGCTCTATCAGTACACTATTTTCTTTTGTGATTGGTCTGGTATTCACTACTAATGATACTCTCTACAAACAAACGTCTAAGAGAAAACACTCTACAGAAAAACGCCCAAGAGAGAAACTCTTTTTATTTTTATTTTTATTAAACAATAAAAAAAAATAGTAAGATAAATGCGAAAAAAGATGGATTATAGTTTAGACCACTTTAGGTAAATGTCAGACTCTATGACGGCGTGTAAAGGCAACATGCTCCAGACCATTTTGGTGATTTGAAGCGTGTGATGAGAAAAGTGCGTGAGGACCATGCGTAGTTGTTAGCAGCGCGTGAGAATCATGAACGATGATTTTCACAAAACTGTCATTATCCTCTGAACGATTTGCAGCATGTGAGTCTTCTTGTGATGCTCGTGTCTCTCAAGAGTTGTCAAAAAATTGTAGATCTGTCTGTTTCGACTTTAAAGGAAACAAAATAAACTAAGAAAAAAGAATTACCTTGATAGACAAAGAAGGTAGATGTAGAAAGGAAGGGAGAAGGAGGAGGAGAAACCTCTTCTGGCAAAAATTAGATCTGGACTCTTTTTACTAGAGAGAAAGAGTTTGCCCTAGAACCTCCTTTTTCATATATCCTCTTTGGCGGGCTTTATATATGTATATGTATATGTGCGGCCAAGTTAAAAAAAAAAAAATCAATAGTAGATTTAGTTTAGATTAATTTTATTGATCAAGTAAGAGAAAGAGAACACCAAAATAGAGATGGTGATCAGCTATATTTGTAGGTTTTTATGTATTAATCCTTCAGTGAAATTATTATAATTATTAGAATAATGTCCTGTTTGAATACGTAGATGATATGTGAGATAGTTTATAAAAACAACATGAATTTGAATAATGAAATGAGATGAGATAGTTTTATATTTTTGAAATTTGATAAAGGGGTGGGCCAATCAATGATTGAAAATCATTTAATATGAATATATTAAATAAATTAATATTTATTATTAATTAAAAACATTAATAAACATATTTAAATTTAATAAAATATATATTTATAGTGGGTCCCACAAATTTTGTTGTTGATCGAAAAACTTAAAATAGGATGGGAAAGTAAAGGACTGTTCACGGTTAGACTTTTTTATTGTTTATTGTCATTGTTTTTATTGATCAAGTTAGACACGTACAAACTTTTGAAAAACTTTTTTACTGTTTATTTTTAGTTTTTTACTGTTTACTATAATTGTTAAAAAAATTTTGAGATGAGATATAAATTTTAGGATGACCGTTTGAACATCTAGACAAAATGAGCTGTATAATTTAGATGATAGTTTGTATCTCATTTAGACATCCAAACCGAACGGCCTAATGCTAGTCCTGAGAATTTAGAAGTGATAATCGCATGACATTATTGATATGATGCAAGTATCAAAACTTGTTATATCGAATATTAAAAGAGATTAATGTAAATGTATATGATATTAGGATAGGGAGCTGTTACGCACTCTGCCCTCTACTTTGTCTCTAATGTAAAAGTGTGTTGGGGGAAGCTATAGGCAACTTTGCATATTAAAGTATTTCTAACATTTTGTAAATAGAACCAGAGGGATTTTAGGGAAATAAAAATGAAAAAATTGAAAGAAAATATTTTTTAAAATCAGTTGTATTAAAGTTTGTAAAAATAAATAAATAAATAAATGGGACAGTTCGGATAAAATCGAAGAGGAGAGGCAGGTAGCTCACGACGGACCAGTATTAAATGCAACAAGTACGCAGCAGAACTGCCACAGTGTACAAACCAATTGCAATATCACACGCAATAAGAACCCATAAAATCTCCCACCGGTTACCGATAAAACCCCCTCCAGCGGTCGGCTGCCCGGCCCTACTTATACGGCCACAGGTTCAGGCCTCTCTCACCAAACCCTCTTACTCTCACACACACTCTCTCTCTCTCCGCAGAAAGCGAGAATCAAGAATCATGGTCAACACCAAGGTGGAAGATGATCATCATGTTTTGGTCCATGGCATTAGGCTTTCCTCGGTAGGGCCAGGAAGATCGACTGGTTCGGACGTTGTTCATGACCTAAGTGGCATGGACATAGCCATGAAGCTCCACTACGTAAAAGGGGTTTACTTCTTTAGCAGCCAGGCTGCCCAAGGTTTAACCCTCGTGCGCATTAAGGAAAGCCTTTTCCATTTGTTCTGTGAATACTACTACTCCTGCGGTCGCCTCCGTAGGACGGAGTCCGGCCGGCCTTACATCAAGTGTAATGACTGTGGGGCTCGATTCATCGAAGCTCAATGTGACAAAACCATCCACGAATGGCTACAGATGAAGGATTCGTCCCTGCAGAAGCTGCTAGTTTCCCAACAAGTCATTGGCCCTGACCTCTCTTTCTCTCCCACTACTCTCATACAGGTGTTACTTACTCTCACTTTATAGAATCATTTTCTCATCCATTACTATTTAATGCAGACACATCCCACACTCATGGAAAGAATAAAAAAACTGTAGAAGTGTGTGGTACGGGAGGACTGAGCTATGGGAGTAAATAATGGTTAATAGTTTAAAGATTTTACTATTCAATCTCTTACTATTCACTCATATATTCTATATTTTATATTTTTTTAAATTTTTTAAAAAAATATTTTTTATTCACTATTAATATAAAAAATATAAAAAATATATTAAATATAGAGTGTAGATAAATAATAAAAAATTATAAAATTTTTTTTATAGACTAATACATAGCAAAATCTTACTTTATATTTCTGGTTATATATTCTAACATATCGTTTGGTTATCGAAAAGAATTGAGAATTATATGAATAGTAATATTTTTATATTATATTTTTAAACATATATCATAGAAATATTAAATAATTTTTAATTTTATTTATCTAATTATTATAATATTTTTAAACTTTCAAACAAAATATAAAAAATTATATAAATTTTTTAATTCTTTTAAAAAAATCATATTAAAATTTATAATCAAACAATTTTTTGATTTTATAATATTTTTTTCAATATTTTCTATTTCATCTTCCAAAATTTAATAAATTTAAAATTTAATAAATCATCTTAACTAAAATTATTTTACTACTATTTATAAACTATTTCATTATTATACATAAATATGTTGAGATATTCTAAAGGTCTATTTGGATACTTAAAATATCTTAAAATAGTTTATGAATAGTAGTGAAATAGTAATTTGAATTAAGATATTTTATTAAATTTTGAAAAATGAGAGATAAAAAGTTAAATAAAAAAATTATAAAGTTATAAAAAGTTGAATAGTAGTGAAATATTAGAATATAATGTTTTAATATAATTTTATTTTAAAATGTGAAAAATTAATATTATTGTTTTGTATTTTATTTGAAAGTTTGTTAAAGTTATAATGATTAAATAAAAAAATTAAAAATTTTGAAATTGAAAAGATTTTGTATTTGAGTGATATTTGAGAATGAATTAATATTTGAAAATTTATGAAAATATAATATGAGAACAATTATGTTGTCAAAGCTAAGTCATGTCCAAACAAACTCTAATAGTTATTTTTTTTTCTTTGCAAAAGGGGAGGTGAGGGCAACCAGAACCTCCGACTATATATAGAAGCCTCTCGTTGTTGTGAAATGTTCGGTTTGAGTTATAGTTATTATCCTAAAGGCGAGTTTGTCACCACTGCACATCCAAAGTATCAAGTTATTCTAAATCCCATTCTATAGCCCAATGGTCAAACTTTACTACTACAAGCAGTTTTAACTTATGTCTTAACTTGAACTTCTAACTTCAAAACTATGAAATACCAGCTCCAAACCCTAATAGTCAGTTAGTCATTTCAAAAAGCAGACTGCAAGTCTTTTTTCTAAAACCATCCTTGGCCCCTCTAGAAAATTCAAAATATATCTCTTCGGGACCCGAATTAAAGAACTAGTTCGAAATTCTAAAGTAAAATTTAATTTGACAAGGATGCATGGGTCCTTAGCGAGACACGAAAATATGAAAGGTGGTCCATAGTTGCTATAGTGTTCTTTGATATTCTTACAAAAACTTTCATGTTTTTATCATTATTATTACCATTATTATATCTCGAAGTGCAGGTAACCCGTTTTAAATGTGGAGGGATATCTCTCGGCCTTAGTTGGGCCCATGTCCTTGGAGATGCATTGTCTGCTTCAAATTTCATAAACAAATGCGGCCAAATTATAGCCAGTATTGGGTCGATCAACATGCAGGCTAACTTTCATAGCTCAGGTACACCGTTCAAGCATCAGATGTCCGAAAACCCGGCGCCACCACTTTCACACGAGCCACTTTCGGTGAAACAGGTTGATCCTGTCGGAGATCACTGGATAACTGCCAATAGCTGCAAAATGGATACATTTTCATTCCATGTAACTGCTGCCCAGTTAGCTACTTTGCAGTCAGAGATTTCTGGTCCAAACCAAACTGAAAAAATGCCAATTTTTGAGTCTCTTTGTGCCATTATGTGGCACTCCATAGCCAAACTTAGAAGAGGGTCGATTCAAGTAGACATAGTGACAACCTGCAAAAATGATCCAAGTGCTAAATTGGCCATTAATGGGATTGTCACCAACACCCAAATTATAAGCACGGTTAAGGCAGACTTCCCTATAACGGAGTCTGACCCAAAAAGATTGGTGAATTTGCTAGTCAATGAAGCTGTGGACGAAAGGAGAAAGATTGAAGAACTGGTAGAGAAGGATAATGGGTTATCGGATTTCATTGTATATGGAGCACGTTTGACGTTTGTGGACTTGGAAGAGGTTGATTTGTATGGGTTTGAGTTGAATGGACATAAACCGGAATTCGTGTATTATACTGTCCAAGTCGTTGGAGATGAAGGGGCGGTTTTTGTGCTACCGGCAGGGCCAAAAGGTGCCGACGAAGGAAGGATAGTGACAATAACCTTACCGGAAAATCAAGTGCCGGAGCTGAAAGCTGAGTTGGTAAAGAAAGGTCTTGGAGGCCATGACCTGGCCTAGGTGTGTTAATTTGGGCTCCCAGTTATTTATCAAGAAACAATCATATATATATAAATATATATATAAGTATGTATATGTATATTGATTTGGCAGGTTACTGTGAAAACTCGTATTCCTCTCACCAAAAATATGGAAAGATTACTAGTACTATTGTGTTTGGATCGTAAGGGTTTCGAAAGAGTGGTTTTGGTGTTTTGACTGTATATATTTCTTTTAATGAGATGAAGTGTTTTTGTGTGGCACCATGGTAACTATTTTGTGAAGTTTTATTAAAAGGTGAAAATTGAAGCAAAAAGGTCCCCATATATGTACGTTGCATGTATGTTTTCCCCCATCGATCGTACGTGTGGTATCCCTAATCCCCGGCCCCGCCATTTATGTCAAGTGTATTTTATTCATCCATCGCAACGATAATCAATGGAGGACTTGATGATCTTTACTCTATCATGGTGGTAATTGCATATGTACAGAAGGCTCTCAAGGCTAGCTAGCTAGCTCGTGCATGCAACGGCCACATGTGGAGACGAGATGATCTCCCTCTCTAGTGGCCCACATCATCATGTCGATTTTTCCCTAAGATCAGATGATGATCTATAGTAGTACCACACATATATGTTCATAAAAAATTTTATAATTTTGAAATACATTATGGGACTCTTTTTAAAAAGTTGTCTAGGAAGGCATGTTTTAAAAATACATTTGAAGAACATCCAAACATGATATTTAGGAAGTCCTTTCCACATGGACTAAAGCTATCATTCCATCTTCCATTCCTAGCGAAGGTCAATTTGGAGTTTATTTAATTTGGGAGCTGACTCTTCTCTTCTTCTGTTAACAATATAATACAATAATTAAGTCTTATCTCTTCATGTCATATCAGTTTAAATTTAGAACAAGTTGTGATTTCACATGGTATTAGACCAGAGGTCCTGAGATCAAGTTCCGACTCTACATTCCACCCGATTTAATTAAGTATTCCACGTATTGGGTATACTGATCATTGAGTAGGGGTCTGACCCACACATGAAGGAGAGTATTAAGAATATAATACAATAATTAAATATGTCTCTTCCCATCGGTTTAAGTTTTTGGAATAAAAAATAATTTTACATCTTCTCTTTCCCCTTTTATAAGATAGGTACAAGAGATATATTTCTTTTTCTCTTGTCCTCACTCACTTATGGCTACTTGGTTTATATAAAGCTTATACAATTATTGTTAATATCGTACAGCTTGTTCATGGTATCATTTATTGTTATTGAACATAGACACAATGATCATAGAACCGATCTTCAGACAAATTAACCAAGATCAAATACGTCATATATTCTAATAATGATTTGCCTCTCCCAATATTTAAGGAAGATTTATTGCTGTTGCAGTCACCCCTACCAGTGTGAAAAGAAGCTACCAAAGAATTGAAGCAAATAGAGAAAAATCAATTGAGGGTTGATTATGTTGAACCTAAAGTTTGTGAGCAAGTTAATGCCCATTTAAGTCGGCCTCAAGGGAAACCGCATCAACTCATATTATGACTTATTTTCCTAATAAATCATAAACTTTTTCGATTATGAAAAGAGATAAAGTTTGAAATCATTTTAAGTTTTACATCCCTAGCTAGGCGCGGCGTTGCTCCATGGCATGCATGAATGGGTTAATCTGAAAGGGATCGAAGAAATGAAACAAGGAAAAATAAATGTTAACTAACTATGAATGAATTCAATTTGATGATCACCACTTGACCTAGCTAGCTAATTGTTAATAACTTGAGATAGGGTCAGATGCATGTATATGTGTGCCATCAACAAAAACCATGATCATGTGATGACACATTTAATTAAAAAAGGAATTACCACTTGAGCTTTGTAACAGTCCAGTGGAATTTCTATAAGTTTTAGGAACCTCGTAAAAATACTGTAAGTTTTCATGATTCGACCAATCGTATAGGTTTTAGTCTACGAGCATAATCAGAGCTATCACTCACTATGGTGCGAGAAGTGAGATTTTAATTATTTGAGATAGTTAGAAGTGTCATAATGGGTTATAGTTTACACCATTAGACTTAGTTGATTATTTAGGATTTTATGGTGCAATAACTCATTTTCATATTTTTGGACGAAACACTTATTCAAAACGGTGTTTTTATTTTTAGGGGCACTTCAAGATTGAATTTCGATAAACAATTTTTACTGTATGTTAATATGGATATTTAAGATTTTTCAATACTAAGTTTATTATTCATTTTTCCGGAATGAATAGTATTACACTTGGCACTATGAGAAACATTTGATAGATTTGAAAGAATTAAGGTGTGAGATCTTTGCACCTAAACAAACACCTGGCTTATTCCATCTGACTAATCAAATTGTGTCAAACCAAAAAGGATTTCTACCCTAGTAAATTCTATATGGTTGGAATCCAACTAAGAACCCAAGAACATAGTGGAAACTGAAATCCTAAACGGTTTTATCCAAACCATGAAGTTGACCTCCAAAACCTTAATGAATCAGTTTCTAGTATTGTGTTTAATCGCTTGATTAAATTACTTCTTCATACTATTAATCTTTTAAATTTGTGTTAGAACATCATTATCCAATCTTGTTAACCTTAGATATTTGATTGGGCCAAGAGAAATTAGATTTGGGCTTGATAGCAACCCAAACTCTCTTAAAACCCAAAATTGAGGCTCATTTGGTTTAGGCCCATTAAGCCCACGAATTTGGCCACCTTAGCATTGGTTTTGACTAAGATATTTCACCCTCCACATGGCTGATCAGATTTGTTCAAGAGGACCTAGAAGCTTCTTGAAGTGAATGGTTAAAGGGGCACCTCACTCTTTCAATTCAACACTCCACCTAGAGGAAATATCTTGAGCTGAATTTTTGTATATTTTATTAGAAGAAATTGTCTCAAGGTATTATATGCATGATCATCAACCTAGCTAGCTAGCAGATCTGAGCTAGTATTCCAATTAATATCACGTACATGAAGTACTGCAAACTTCACAAGGCTTTATGATTACGATATATACACAAATATCCATGATATTATATATGTATGTATAATATATATATATAGTTTATTAGAAAATAAACATGGCATGCATGCAGTTATATGAGAGAAGAAAAAAAATAACGTTTCTGATTTTGCTTGGTGGCATGCATGCAGCTTAATTGAAACGTCTTGTTATAGCAATTTGTTCAATCACTATCAGTGTAGCTTTAATTTTCTAGTGAATTATCTCATTAATTCGAGGTTCAACTTTCATCTTTTTTCCCAGCCCCATAGGGCAAGTAGATCAACATGGCTTATACAATTAAACAAAGAGAAATGCTTTCCTTCTAAATAAAAAATAAAAAAATGAGCATATCAAATGTTTTCAACGTACTAATTCTACTAAAATCGTGATATATATATATGGATATAGTAATTAAATAGAAGGGATTTAATTTCTTTGATATTCTAAGATTATATATAGGTGACATGGCTAATTAAGTAGGAGGGCCATCCCACCCCATCCTATGGCCCTTTTTAATGGAAAAAATAATCTCTGCCAACTTACAAAGCAACATGAGTTTGGTTTCTTATCTGCAAATACAACATCTCTCTCTTTCTCTCTCTCTCTCTCTCAATAATAATGATCCAACTCATATCAACCAATGAATAAGTGCCCTACCATGTGTATGGCTTTTTCATATAAATATATATTAATATTAATTTAACAGTCCCAGCTTGGGCAATTGGCCAACTTAATTGATCCCCACCATCACACTATCGATTGAACCTTTTAATTAATTACTGTACTAGTCTTTAACCGACTTTTCAGAACTATATATATTATATGTATGCTAATACTGCGTACATTGATTATCATCATGTAGTGCAATTAATTATATATGCATTATCTGCATCTATATAAATAATGACCTATTTAAGGACATTTTGATTAATTGTATGCATGATGGGTTAGGGGTTGCATGCATGCTTTAATACATCTCTAATCGATCTTGTAATAAATTATCATGTAAAAAAAGATTAGTTTAATGGGTGTAGGCAAGCTACAGCACATGGGAGCTGCTCGAGAGAAGAAGATTAACTGGTTGGTGCATGCTATCGAATATATATATATTTATATATATTATATTCGAGGATGACCCTAGCTAGAGAACTCCTACACACTTATTTTCTAATCTTTATCAAGCATTTCAAGTGATCATAAAGAAAGTGATAATGTGATAATGTATTTAGGAAATGGAGTTGGAGTTGAAGGAAGGATGAAATAATAAAGTTAATTAGGAAGTTCTATCTGGAAACATCATACTAAGGGAAAAATTGTGATAAGTGTAACAATCTACCCTTTGTAACCTAGGGTTATAGAAGAACTTAGTTTTTTTGAAGACTAAGGTGCATGTTCATGCGACAGAATCCATTAGTGGGAGAATGGAGGATGGTGCAGCAGGGGCTACCAAGGGCAACCAGCGCCAGCGTTAAGAGAAAGGGAGGCGGCTAATCCAAAGGTGTTGAGACTGAGGTTGATGGCAACGGAGTCTGGGAGAGAGAAGTCATGCAGTGTGAAGGGAAGAGAGATGAAGAGAGACAATGCAGCACCGGCGTGGCTTTTTGAGAAGGGGACAGTGTAAGGTGCTCGACGGTCCTTTTTGTGTAGGTGATGACGAGGAGGAGTTGGCTAGGAGGCAACAATCTGCTTTAGTTTCTAAAAACAGGGGCTCACAGTGGTGGTGCAAGGCTGAGGTCATGGTGCAATAGGGCTAGAGTTTGGGCTAGGGCGATGGTGGTTGGTGGTACTCGGTGGGGGGTAATAATTCCTCCGTTTTGAGGAATAAAAACAGGGGGCACTTCTAATAATTCCTCTGCTTGGGCGATGGTGGTGCAGGAGCCGTGAGGAGGAGCTGGGACAACGTGATTCTCTAGCTGGGTTTCATGGTGGAAAGGGTTGTGCTATGGAGGAGGAAAAGCTCGATTTGCATGCTAGACAGGTTGGTAGCAGTGTATCCGAGGCTGAGGATTGGTGTTTACTTGGCTTGGTTCGTGAAATCGGTGGCGCATGGTGGGGCTTAGCAATGGAATGAGGTGATAAATTACGATGGAAGGAGAGGAGAGGTGCCTGAGAGTGATGGCCTTACCAAGACGATGGCTATAGAAAAACTGTTGTGGCATGGGATGAGGAGGAGATGCAGTGGTCGGTCTGTGCAGTGGCGCTGCGCTACTGCTGGGTTCGATCGTGGCAGTGGCGATAATGTATGCTCTATGTACAAAGCATTCATCTTTGACTATTTGAATTATCATTAGTAAACATTGGATTTATAAAAAGAAGACACACATTTCGAAAGTGCAATGATTTAGATTAAAGTAGAATTTTTCACGGTTGATTAAACATGATGATTCATCGAAAGAGGAAAAATAATTGGACGGGAAATCGCTGTGCATGTGGGAAAGCTCGTTTACAAATGAACTCTAAAAAAAATGATTAAAAGGGATAAATAAATGAACAACAAAAGAATTCTAAAAAAAATGATTATAAAGGGAAATGGGTAAAGGGATAATGCGATTGAACTGTGCATTACAAAACACCACCATTAGTTAAGACAATGTGTCGCAAACGTTCTATTAGTGGCATTTAATTAAATGCCCCCAATTTAAATGATGCTCTAGCAATGTACTAGCAAAGGCGTTTATGGTAACGCCGTTATTTTAATTAGTGGTAGCATTTAGATAAATGTCATTAATATATTCAATGTGTCGCCAACGTAATATTGATGGAGTTTAAATAAATGCCACCAATTTATATGATGTGCCAACACCATATTAGCAGCGGCGTTTATTGTAACGCCGCTATCTGTATTAGTCACGGCATTTGTTAATGTATTTAATGTGTCGCCAACGTACTATTAGTGGCATTTAAAAAAATGCCGCCAATTTACATGATGCACTGGCAATGTACTAGCAGCAACGTTTATTATAACTCCGCTATTATATGTAATGAGATGACAATGAATTAATGGTAGCGTTTTGATAAATGCTGTTAAATAAGAAAAGCTAGCGGCGTTTTAAGAAATGCCGCTAAATTGTAAACAAATTCTGCTAATGAGATTTTCAAGTGTTGGTTTTCCACAAAACATCGGTATTGGAAAATAGCAACTACCCTATACCGGTGGACAGTTACGTCGGTAAAAAACCGCCACTAAAAATTTAGCGGCGTTTTTTTAAAAAGGTGCTAGCGCTTATCGAACGTTGACAATCCTTAGTTTTTTTGTAGTGAAAAGATCAACACTCAAGCTTCATTCCAAACTTATTATCTTCTGTAACTGGTATAAAAAACCCTCCAGCCCCTTCCAACGAAAATCATATCTCATTTATACTTTGCTTTGCTAGAACACAAAAGACATTCTTAGACAGTTTTTTTAAACGCTTTTGCACACTTGATTCAAAATTTTTTTAAGTATTTCATTTGATCGGTTAAATATTGTTTAAAACCCAGAAAGGTCATTATAGGAGACAAGCTGGAGAGTATGTCATATTTTAGAGCTTTTAACCAAGCAAATGGATTGATCTTAGTCCGAAATTTTTATGGAGTATTGTTAACATGGGTGTATAATTATTGGTTAAGGATTTGTTGCATGATTAAAAGTTTTTGTGAAATAGTTTCTTAGATTTAGAAACTTCGAATCTATAAGAGGAAAAATAATTTTTATTCTGAGAAAGTTTAAATCTTTTATGGTCTAGTCTTATTTCAATAGTTTTGATATTTTTATTTAAGGATCCTAAGCATCTTATATACACATTAGAATGTTGTTTTGAAGATATTTCATTTTAACTTCATAGATATGAAATTTTATGGAATGAGATATTCGGATAGGCCAAGTGATGATGTTCTTGGCTAAATTTATGTTTTGGTTGATTTTTAACAATGTGATCTTAAGTTTAAAGCTTAGTTATGCTTTAGGACACATTTTTAAACCATGTGATGTTTTTGTTTTAAGATCACATCTTTATAAGTCATGGATCAAGAGTTTTAATAATTGTGTATAGTTTTAAATTTTTATGAATTGATATTTTAGTTTAGAACACAATTTATATAAGGTATGTAAATTTTGATAATTTTTAGACTAATGATACAAAACCCTTAAGTTATGGGTAAAATTGTCATTTCTTCACATGTAGAGGATAAAATGATAAATTTACTCTAAGTTGATATTTTTCCATATTTCTAATTATTAGTGATTAATTTATAACTTTTAAAAAGTATTACTTTCAATTCCTCGTGATTGCGCTTGAGTTTTGCTTAGAAACGCAAAGATCGAAATAAGTTAGCTTTCAACTTACTAGCAGTTTACTGTGTATGGGTGATAAGTAAAGGAATTGCAGTATATGTATGTATGTTATCATATGTACCATACCAAGTCATTACATGTTTATCTATTACACATAATTTATTCTATCACGAATTTATCATCTGTTACACAAGATATTCTGTCACCTATTGCTATACATTGCAAGTAGTGTGGATACCTACAATTTAAGGAGGTTCTATCTAGGAGATTGGTACTTAAATGGATCGATGTGACCCTCTAATCTTTTCTGAGAACCTTGAAGTTCTGTTTAGGAAAGAAGAATCTTTCCTGGAAACTTACTTAGTGAATACTATTTATTTCTACAGTAAAATTCATTAAGACATGTCAGAAAAAAGTAGATTGTCATGTATGTCATATAATGTAATATCTACTATTGCAAATATGTTATGTTAAAGATGTTGTCTATTACATGTTATGCGATGTTAAGAAATATTGTTTG
This sequence comes from Pterocarya stenoptera, assembly GCA_003123785.1. Classification (NCBI taxonomy): domain Eukaryota; kingdom Viridiplantae; phylum Streptophyta; class Magnoliopsida; order Fagales; family Juglandaceae; genus Pterocarya; species Pterocarya stenoptera. Next base: position 191,421 of record QEOT01124276.1, on the reverse strand, counting down.
TTATATATTATGTCATGTTACTAAATATTTCAATCTCAAGTAAGTCATATCTTAATATTTACGTTCAAGTCATGTTGTGTTACATCATGGCTTATGTCCTTTCGTATTTATGTCACGTTTTGTCTTAAATACAGTGTGTATTTCAAGAATAGTCATCTCAAGTTATTCATGTCAATCATGCTCCTAAGGACTATGATGAGGAAATATCCTAAGTACAGGAATGTCTAAATTGGAGTGAAATTTCTTGGATTGACGAAATATAGTCAACAGGTTGCGAATTGGACCTAACTAGTTGGTCACCGAAGTGCATTAGGTACTAATGCCGATAGAGCCACGTTTCATTTAAACAATTCATGGGGCCAAAATAACTATGGAACATGAAGTATGGGGTCACAACAATTATGTCGCATACATTACTTAAGTCACAACAATTGTGACACATAGAATACATGGGCCATAACAATTATAGAGTATGTATTAACGCACTCACAACTGGTACAGATACCTATTTTATGATGCGGTAATTGACAGGGACACATAGCTCTAGGGGACCCATGTAGCACTCACATGTTCACGTTTATCAAGTTAAATAAAAAAGATTCTAAGCTGTTATGTTCAAGTTCACGTTCATACTATGTTTCAAATTCAAGTTCATGTTATATTCACGTTCATGGTATGCCATATTTCAAGTCCATATTACGTTTTAAGTTCACGTTTATGCTATGTCAAGTCAAGTTTCAGTTCATATTTCAGTTTAAGTTATGTCAATTATGTTATGTTGTAAGTCAAGTTATGCTATGATTACTTATGACTTTGATTATGCTTTCATGCTTTTACTGTCATACATGCATAATTAACCTGTGTGGAGGTTTTCTGTTAACTTACTGAGATTTGTAATAAAATCTCACTATGGTAGTCTCAACTACCATTCTCTCCTGAATGTTAGATCTTATTACAGGATCTAAAGGAGAACTGAGAAATAATCAACTAGACACGGTTAACTAAACAATGGTGCGACATCAATGATAATATAGTAGTTAACTCAACTTACTATTTATACTTATGGAATTAAATCCCTAGCACACTTATGATCACAACCATTTTGCACTAGTGTTGTGATATATGATGTTTAGTATATCTTTATGTATGAAATATGTTTTAAGAATTTGAGATATTTTGAGTTTGGTGCATAGTTTTACTAAAGAAAAAAATATCCGCCGCGAATATTGCATAATACTAAATGCATGTTAAGAATATTGCATCTTATATATCGTGAACGGGGGTAGATAACCTTGTGTTGCAAGTCTCGACGCTTCAAATATTCATCCAATCCCAAGCGAAATTTGGGGGCGTCACAACCTTCTTAAAAGAGATTGTTGTCTCTTCATGTGGGCTGTATTGAATTAGGCGGTACTTCTAGGTAGGTAGCTAGGCAGTACTTCTAATTAAGGAGGTAGCTTATTGAATTACCACCAAGGTGGTAGCTCAGTTGGTATGAGCTAGTATTCCATAGCCTTGAGGTCAGGAGTTCGAGTTAGGCGTAACTTGAAACCACTTGCGGGAGCAGTGCCTAACCAAGAATCTATGGGATGAGCTTTGGACCAGCTGACATCTTAGTGGTGCTGTGTGACTGGCTCGCTCATTGGGCGTAGTTATGGTCCAAACTGGATATTCCATAGCGGGGAGGAGCTCCTATGATCACATACAGGGAAGGTAGTTACGCTGGTTGTCCCCACCTCCCTTTGTTGAGAAAAAGAAAGGTAGCTTATTGAATTATAATTCAATAATAATTAGTTGTTGGTAGGTAGCTATTTGACGAATTAATTAATTGAATTTAGGCTATACATCTAAGTAGATGCATTAAATTGTTTATCTAAGTTAAGTTGTGAATAGTAATATTTTGTAGATTTTGTTGAGATGAGTTTAACATTTTTATGTGGAGATGAGTTTAACTTTTTAGATTGAAATATATGAAGTAGGTTGAGATGTGTTTAATTTTTTTATGAGAAATTAAAAAAGTAATAGGTCACATCAATGATTGGTTTGAGATGAGTTGAGTTCGAGTTAGATTATGTTTGGAAAAGAAGTTTTACTTAAAATTTTCATCTTCATCTCATCTCATCTTTACACTTTTTCAAATCCTCATACAAAATATAATAAATAATTCAACTTTTTCAAATCCCAATATAACTTTTTTAAATTCTAATTCAATTTTTTCAAATCTCAAAACTAAAAAATAATATTTTAAACTTTAAAACAAAACACAAAATTCTCATCTCATCTTCCAAACATAATCTTCTAAACACAACCACAAATACGTTTGGATGTTGAATAAAAAAGGAAAGTGGTTTTGTCATGGAATCCCAATTCTCTAGAAGTTGATCTGGCATGACACTAGTGGCATAATCTGTTTTTGAAGTATGTCATCGATTTTTCTCAAAGTAATGCTCCAATAATTTTTCAAATAAGAAGGATATTGCTTCTATTCTATGAAAGAATTTTTGGACGAACCAATTTCCTACCACTACAACAAACCTAACTTTTAGGGATGATATTGTATACTAGTTAGAACGAGTGTTGTGGAGGGAAGCTGTATATAATTATAGTGGGAGAGAGTTTGATATCTTGTTCAAACGTTAATTTTATGTTCGAATAAGATGTGTAAACCGTTTGAATGTTCTATTTCGTTCGAACAATGATGAATAATATTTAAATAAAGTTGTTTTTTAAAGTTTGTTGAAAACCATTGAATAATTTGAAAAATAAGCATTAATATTGAGTTTATTAATTTTGTATCTAAAAAATGAGAATTCTACAAGGCCTGAGTTATTATTTATGGTAAATAAATATTGATTATATATGTCGGAGAAGTATCTAAGTAATTACATGAATAAACTTGAGTTGCTTGAAAAAATGAAACAAGTAATGAGATGTTGAGATCAAAATTGCCACTTAAATAATTAAGCAAAGCTTATTAAGTGAAGATTATTTTCATTTGGAGACAAAAAATTAAAATTAATTGGAAATATACATTAATATTTTTTTTATCAACTGTCGTAGAAGAATGAGTAAAATGTCACGTAAGAACCGTATATATCAATTTGCAAATATAACAATTTTTTGTTCCAAGAAACCCCTTTGTTTATATAGCAAAATGATAAGATAAAAAAAAAGTACGGTACAAAAAAAGTATCTAAAAGTAACAATGGTCCTCGTAAATGCTCTCATAAATATAAAACTAGTGAACTAGATCTGCAAGGACCTCCTCCATGGCAGCCATGCGACCCTCCATATCATTTAGTCGAACCATGATGGTGTAGTAATCAAATCAATAATCCTCTCCATGTCCTGGAACAAAAGTATGCGATATTCCTCAAACATCGCTCACATCTCGTTGGTACTAGTTCTTACAACATTTGTAACAACACATGCATCCATAGTAGCTAGATCATGTTTAGAGTCACCGCATGTGGCTGCAACATCACGAGTCTTCCTTGAGTGGCCCTCACTCTTGTTAAAAGTGATCCTATTAAACGGTCCGATTTGTGGTTGCCTTCTCTCTGTCAAAAGCACATTCACCCCGAATTTTATGAGTAAGTTGGAGATCATTGAGGCATACGGTAGACTAGCACCAGTCAAATATGATGACTCTTATTGGATACAGATGAGGAGCTATAGAGGTAGATCGATCGGCTGCCCTTATACCATTCGTAACATAAATCGAGCCCAATCAATGTTGAAATATGTCTTGTCTTGTGTTTTCAAGGATCAATATTGTGTGAGATAATCAACTGCAACATGCAAAAGAAGGCTCGACAATAAACTTGTTTGATGACCTTGTTGCCATCATATTGAGGAGCGGAGGAGTCTAGCATTATTTGACAAAGCTAATCGTCTGCTGGACCCTCATCTGCTAGAGTCTAGACCTCAAGATCATCGTCACTGTGTGTCCCTACAGCTAGTGGCAACGCAGGATATGCACCTACCTCATGAGGGATGTGGAGGAACCCAGTGATACTGTCTCATGAGAACATAATACTGACTCCCCGAATCATGAATGTAAAAGACTCGTCATTAGCCCCCATCTATGATATAGCCCGATAGAATTAACCAACCATATGTGGATAGGCCACCCCCTTCTGTTCACAAATCGAGCCCCATCCTCTATCATTAATGATGGATTCCAAACTCTTTTCCTCCCAAATGAAATCACGAAAGTCTTCTAGTAGGATCTCTCGCTCAACTAATATAGGCTTCCTCTTATCCCTAGCCTCGTTGCTAGCCTCCCTACCATGCTTCCTTCCAACGTATACCATAAACCCACTGTTGAGAAAACAAAAAAAATGCATAGTAATCAATAAATTGTAATTGTAAGTATAAACTGAACGTTGTCCGAATAAACATGACAACCGTTCGAACGTAATTTAATAGTTTGAATGATAGAGCACAACGTTTAAACTGCATTGAGATATTGTTCGAACAGAGAGTATTCAAATATCTAGTGAGTGCACTATTCAAACAAAACACAGCCTTCGACCCATAAGGCTTCACGTTTGAATAAGATAGAACTAAGTTCGAAAGAATATAAATTTATTCGAACATCCACATCAAATAGACAGTTTTCACGGGGAGGACATACAACTTGAACTATCATTTCAATGGTTCGGACTAAAATGAATATGTTCAAGCTAATATCATAATTGTTTGAAGTAGAAGTTAGGTGTCAGTTCGAACAGATGTTGTAACATTTGAATGCAAATAATTGTTGTTTGGCTATTCTAACTATTCAAACAGTATGGTCGAACGAACAACCCTCAACCATCATCATCCATGGATGAGTCGACTCATTGCCGATACACTAACCAACGATTCGTCAAGAATCATTGGTTTTGATCACACAAACTTCAATGGAGTGAAACATAGACCTCACTCCATTTCCATGGCCAAACACCACGTGTGGCAACCGGAATACACAAAAAAATGGTCAGGCCTCACCATTCGGACCGAACCCCATTTACAACACCAAATAAGTCAAATTCAAGCCTATTTACAACGTAAAATCAAGGAATTAGGATTTCTAACCTGTTAAATGGTAGCCTTGATTCATATATGTGGCGGAGAGTGGTGGTTGAAGGAGGAACAAGTTACGAATGACGTTGTGAATGAAATGAATTGTTCGAAGTACGATGTTTTAAATATCTCTCCTAACCCTGGTCTGTTCGAACGTCTAATTTATTAGTTCAAATTTGATTTTATGAGTTCAAACAGTATATTTGTAAAATTGCCAACTTGCCAGAAAAAATCATGACTGTATATTTTTGTTATGACCCAGGTTCGTTCGAAGAAATTTAGCATTAGTTCAAACGCTTTTAATTAGATCATGAAAAATACAATGGATTTTGTTTAGACTAATATTATTGAGAATATAATAATTATATGAATAATAATATATTAATATCTTACAAATAATCTAAATTGAGTATTTTGGTTTATTGAAGATTTGTGGAGAAATTAACAACTTGGATATTGGTCGAGTTCCTTCTTAGATCTAATAATTATAGTATTTGTCCTTATAATATTATTTTCAAGAAAATCAAAAATATCTTCATATTACATTTTCTCTTACCTTCATCTCTTATTCTCTTTACATTTATCAAACTTGTTGTTCTAATTTCTTTGCATATTGAAATTCAATTTCGTATATATACGTATTAAATACATAAAATAAGTCTCTTAGTATAGCTGTTGTATAGCTAGTTTAAACTATCGTCGAGGTTGAGATGTGACAAGTCTAACTGTTGTAAGGCCTCGCTGAGGTCAAGGTGTTGCAAGAGGTGTCACCATAAAGAAAGTGCGAAAAGGAAGGAAAAATTAAAGTTGATATTTCTGAAATCTAAAAACAAAAATAATAAAGTCTCGTTTGGATGTTGAGATGAGATGACAAATTTGTGAAATGAGTAAAATGGTTTGAGTTCAAATGTTTTATGAGATTTTTGGAAATGAGAGATAAAAAGTTGAATAAAAATATTATAGAAGTTAAAATATTGTTAGAATATTATTTTTTTAATATTATTTTTGTTTTGAGATTTGAAAAATTGAATTATTTTTTAAGTTTTGTTTGAAAATTTAAAAAAATTGTAATGATTAGGTAATCATTAGATGAAAATTTAAAAAATTGAAAATCTTAAATCGAAAAATATTTATATTTGAGTGGTATTTAAACATTGATATGAGATCCGTTGAGACCTTCTCAACATCCAAATTGGGGTTAAAAAATTATATTATAATAATATTATAACTTTATAATATTTTTACTCAACTTGTTCTCTTTTATTTTTCTAAACTCTATAAAATATTTTAATTCAAACCATTTCATTAGTATTCATCTCAAATTTATCATCTCTCATCTTATCTCATATCAACATCCAAACGAGACCAGAATCCCATATGTGGTCAGTTTTTTCTAATGAACCCACTGCCATCCCTGGAAAGGCATATTTCTTTTAATTCTTCAATAAGAAAAACAAAGAGAACTTGCTGTCACACGGCTGCAACCCGAGAGTACCATAGCCATGGTAGGCAGTAAATAATGGTCATAAAAGAGGGCGAAGGCAAGAACAAAGAAATTAAGGGAGTAGTGCCTTCAAACTGCTTGTCCTGCATATATGTTTTCCCACCTGGATATTATATATAGACCCTATGGCTAAAATCTAGCTAATAAATCAAAACCTATGAGTGAGAAGTAGCTAGCAATGCAGACAAGCGTGCATGGTGCATGCCAACTTTTACTGCCGACCAATATTATCAATCATAGCTCTCCTGAATGAGATGGCAATTGACAACCACACACAGGCAAACATTGCCAGATTTGACCACTCCCATGCACTCGCTATCCAAACATACGGTTCCCAGTTAGTCCTATGGATAGTCGATCATATATAATTTACTGTCATGAGTAGAAGATGAATTAATGAACTAGCGCGCGGTCATAACCATGATAAGAACTGGACAGCCGACTTAGCATGATCCATGATTATTTGTGTCTTTGATTGTCTTTTTTATGCCACAAATGCACATCCATGCATCTCATAAATTTGATTATTGTGCCCGCAAAAAATATCTTTATTGGATATCCCTTTGGCCCAAAAGCAATGATGGGATATATGCTTTATTCACAAAATATATAATTTTTCTCAAGTAGAGATCATGTTGGCTTTCATGAAGACACATTTGTTTTCTTGATAGAACAGACAAATATATAATGTGACACCCCCACCTACCTTTACCATTAACGAATATCTCTGATCACATCGTTGAAAATTCCAATACCACCACTAGTTAATGAGACAGGCTCTATACACATTGTAATAACCATCATTCTTCCCTTCTGATCCTTCGTTTCCAGTAATACAAAGTTCGGCTGTCATCATCCTAAATAAGTATGTTTAATTAAATATTGTATGTATTGGGTCGACTTATTCACGTGTGAGCAAGATTGTTGAATAAAAATTGAATGACTAAATTTATTTTTCACATTAGTTTTAATTTTTTAAATAAGTGGTACTTTAACAATAATATATATATATATATACACACACAATGTTTAGTATTATACGTCTTGTTTTGTTATTGAGAATGTGTAATATTGATATTATTATTTGACTATTTAATATATCTCAACCATAAAACTTTTTTTTATCAATATGTGATTTTATTTTTTGAAAATATTAATTTTTTTTATTTATATATTATTGGTTTGGATATTGATAACAAAATATTTTATCATGAATTTAGTTGTAATTGTAAATTTTTTTTTTTTAAATAAACGGATCTCATTCCCTTCGTTAAAAAGGATATACAAAGTTGACTTAAAGATAAGCTAATTATAAACGTTAATAATGCCTCAGTACACTTCCGTGACTGGCTGGTCTAGTCAAGATAGCCAATCTCCAAAAACCTAAGTCTAAGAGATAGCACACCTCTATCCACGACAGAGGTAATAGTACGCAACCCACAAAAACTCCAAACTTGACTAAACGGGACATGGAGGAGGAGCACCCCGCAATCTCCGCCTACGCGGAGTGGGGAGGACCTAGTCCGAATGGCATTACATAATAAGTTTTTATATTTTAAAAAATAAAGATAATGCATAAAATAAATTATATTGTAAAAACATTGTAAATCGAAAAATCAGTGCACAAAAAATGATGTTGAAGAGAAAACCGATAGTCGAGCTTGGAAGATCTAGAGACCTCGAACCGGGATCGGCCGCGCGTTGCAATGGCAGAGGGTCCCTTGATGGTGCGTGGAGGCCACACGCAGGTGAACTCCAAAATCTTCAACCCGTGCATGCGGGCTACTCGCCGCTTCGGTGGAGACCGCATTTGGAGGTTTTGTAGATTGGCAGCAGGGCAAGCTCTTGGTGGGGCGCGTGTAGGCTGTTAGGTGCTAGAAGATCTCGATCGGCGGTTCTCCCTTTGAATGGCCTGAAAAAATACAAAAAAACTAAAAACAACACTAAACAGAGACAAAGAGGAGAAAGGAAAGGAGGGAGGGGGGAGGAGCCACCCTCTGGCCGATTTTGATGTTGGGAGAGTTTAGAGGGAGAGTGTTGGGAGAGACAGAGAGTCGCTTATGCGTTGACTGATAGTTTTCACCAGTTGTAATTGTAAATGATTTGTATAGTGATCTTTGTGTTACATATGAAAAATAAATATACGGGTCAACTCAATCCATTTATATGAAATGGGTTGAAGCGGGTTAAATGGATTGTTTCCATTTTAGCCCAATAAAAATTAATTACTAAACGGATTAAGCGGGTTATGTTGTATCACACGTTATCTATATGGGTGGTGTTAGGGTTTTAGGTCTAACCAGTTTAATTAAACAAGTCATGTTTGGATTCACCTATACAGTCTAACACTAATGATTTGACAGGACCCACGAATACGAATTGCCACCCTACCTGAAGGTATTGGATGATAGGCATAAGCTTCATAAATAAAAACTTATTTTGCTATTGAGATTCGTATCCTTTTCTTTAATGATAAAAGGCTGCATGAACATTTTCTTATGTCAAGTTCATTTTGGCGCACTAATAGATCTAAGGACCTAAAATGTAAATTGTTTATTCATATATATGCGACTCTAAATACAAATTTTATTGAATAGTTTTTAGAAAATCAAAAGAAAATACTTTTTGAATCACAATGGTAAGAGTTATAGGATGAGAATAGTCGCTCCACAGTGTGACTTGTTGAGAATAGAGTGCAAAGGGAATTACGGTACAAAATGTTAGTTACATCACAAGACAATGGCTGGCCAGTCATGGTTCCATTTGTGGGTGTGCAATAGAGTGCGTCTCCACATCCATTTGCAAGGTGATACAAAATTATGATAAATTGAGTCTCTCGTAATGGATTGGTCCCTTTTGATCTTAGACTATATATGAGTATTGCTCCCGGTGTGCGCTCTACCACTGAGATCATAAAAAGTGCTCGAAAATTGAAGAAGACAGCAACTCATGGATCAACCGCATTCAATCAAATTGTGCTCTGATTTCAAATTTCTAACACCATATGCACTGATGGGTTTAGGTACGAGCTGTCCAAGCCACCTCAATTTTGATTGGGGCTAATCCCAAAAAGTACAGCCCCGCACGTACAATCCTTTGTTGTCGAGTTTTGCTTATAATTATTATAACAAAAATTCTATGTTTAATTATTTTTATATTTTTTTTTATGCATTTCACAAATGTAATTGGTTACCTCATTTCTTTTTAATATAAAATAATTATTTTAGTCAATTACATCAATAGAATATGTAAAAAATATATAAAAATAACTGTATATAATAAAATTCTTATCGTAACGATTTCTCACTACTCTCCGTGAGGTTTGTAACGAACACTCTCAGCAGCAAAGAACAAAAAAACAAAAATCAAGTCACGTTTGCATAAGCAAATTACAAATACTGCCAAGTGCACTTTTTGCTTATACTAGGCTTCCAGATATTTTTGTGCAGTGAAAACTGAGAAAGAAAGAAAGGAAGATACACCAAATTACACGGATAAAGATCAAGCCCAAGGAATATTCTCGGATCGAAATTAAGATGAGGTAATCACAGCAGACAGGCAAACCCAGTTAAATGACAACTGGAAATGAAGACATAACCATTAGCAGGAGTCGCTGCAGGACCCCAAAAGTCTCTTGAGTGGGGACTTCCCCTATTCAAGCTGGCCGCATGACCCCACAAGAAAATCTTCATGGAGACCCCCAAGATCTTCAAGAAACGAGTAACAAAATCATTACAATCATAGTTCTACACAGAATGCTTGGAAATGATTCTGTTTTTGAATGGAATATCCAACACGAAGCATCGTAAAAACGAGGGTAAATGTAGCTATATATGCAGGAGTCGAATCCAACCCCAGAAACACTTGACAAAGGGAGATTTTAAAGATGGAACGGAGAACAGCACCATGCAAATTTTGAAACATCAACATTGGAAACTTTTCCCCTGCCCCAGGTCAGGATTCAGCATTAATCCGAGGGCATGCAAATATTTCGTTTCCGATTTCAACATTAACCATGTACCCTCATAGCCAGTAGAAGAAAAACCCGTTTATAATTCGTTTGCCAGATCATCCCTTCGCCTTCGCATTCGAGCTCCCCAGGACAAATCTCCACCCGCATCCCTGTTCTGGCTTCTTCTCTTTAGCTCTGATAGCTGAGATTGCCAACGGTCCGTCCACTCATTTCTCTCTTCCATGCCCTGATCATCAAGAAAAAACCGATATAAATACTGGGTAATAAAACAAAAACATAGAAAGAATTGGAACAATTTTCCAAACAAAAGTTGGAGTAATGACTAATGAACATGAAGGAAAGCAAAGAGAGAGAGTGAAAGCTCTTGAAAATACATCCTATAGAATACATGGAGCCTTTTCCCTTTTTAAGTACTCTACTAAGAAAACAGGATGGCAAAACAATAAGAAAGATCACAAATAAATCAGATCTGAGAACTTTAAACAACTTGGCATAATTTATGACTAGCCATGAGCACTTTGAACAACTTAGCATAGCACTACGCCATGCTTAAAATATGCCAGTGAATTGCAAAGAACTGATTCAATTTCTTGGGACTGAACCAGGAAGCTACTCTCAATACTCGAGAAACGCATGCATGATTGGGTAGATTTAAAAGATTAAAAAATTCTCGAAGATGACAGATAGAAGAATTAAAGAACAGCTTAAATTAAGAGAATATGACAAATGAGCTTAAAAACAAAATCCCAACAGATGTGAATTACAGAAGATTTGTTTAGTCCTTCAAAGTTGGGCGATTATCGAACAGGAGGCAAAAGTAATCTACTCTTAAAGGGGAGATTCAAATTTATGTCGAAAACAGTGAGAGACAGAGAGAGAGGCAGAGAAACACAAACCTTGTCGCTCTGGTATTTTGTTCGGGCGGAGAACGCGAGGTGGAGACCTCTCGCCAAGTCTCTATCATAGAGAGCTCTCCTTCTCGGATCCGACAAGATCTCGTAGGCCTCCTGGACCCGGATAAACCGCTTGGTATACTCTTCCACCCGACCGGGCGGGGACACGTCCGGGTGGTACATCCGGGCGAGCTTCTTGTAGGCCTGTTTGATCTCGACCAAGGATCCGGACTCGGGTATGCCCAGAAGCTCGTAGAAGCTCAACCCGGCGGGCTCCTCGGTCACGAACACATCGTTGATGGTGGCCCTGAGCGAGCTGGCTGGTGTCCGGGGCGAAAGTTTTACGAGTTTGGAGGGGAAGAAATTCACGGAGGAAGAGAGAAATTGGGAATTCGGACGGGGTATTGGAATAGACCGCGTGGCGTTGAGGTAGAAGAAGCGACACTCGCTTCCGTGTATCGGAGTCGATCCATAGCAACGCATTTCTTTTGCGTCTGCCGGGCTCTATTGGGAGGCTTTAGTACACTTCAATCTTCCTTGTTTTCCTTTGAGTTTATGGAGAAAGGGGGAAAAGAAAAAAAAGAAAACACGGAATTGAGAAAACTGTTGAGACCTGCGGTTTGAATATAAGTTTAGGTGAGACGGGATAAAATATTTTAAATGATAATTAAATAAAATATTAATAAAATATATTTTTTAATATTAATTTTATGTTAAAATTTTAAAAAATTAAATTGTTTATTATATTTTTATGTTAAAATTTAAAAAAATTATAATGATTGAGATAAAGTGAGATAGTAGATTTATGTAAATAAACAGGGCAGTTTGTTTCGGAATGAGATGTTGTGATAATAGTTAAAAAATTAAAAAAAAATATTATTAAAATATCTTTTTTTTTTCATTATTTTTTTTATTTGAAAAAGTTTAACTACTTATTTTATTTTATGTAAGAATTTAAAAAAATTGTAATGATTAGATGAGTTGAGTTTAATTGTGATGTGTTGTGAAAAGAGTTTAGTTTAGATAATAAATTAAATGAGATGAATTGAAATGAAAGTTGAATAAAATATTATTAAAATATTATTTTTTAATATTATTATTGTTTATAATTTAAAAAATTAAATTATATTTTATGTAAAAATTTGAAAAAATTATAATGATTAAACGATATAAATTGAGAGATCGTAACTTTCAATGGGCAGCCGGAGGATGGAAGGACGTATCCGTTTGTGTCAAACCCGAGGGGAGAAACTGGAGGAGATTGAAGGGCAGGTAAGACAATTGAGGAGGGGAGGGTGTGGATTTCGGTCCTTGTTTGGTAAGAGGAAAATTGGGGAGGAAAAGGCTGGACCCTTGACTGCTTCCACGTTGGGTAATAAAATATATAAATGCGAGACGATTATGGGACGCGAGCAGCCGTCTTAACAGTTTTATAACTTACTAGTGTGCACGTGATTGATACTCTTTACCTATTAATAATTTCAAATAAGAAAGCAAAATTTCGGTCCAAACTTATAAATTACAAATATAAAATTAAAATAGAAGAGATATTTGGTTCCTCTAGATACCAATAACATAAGCAGGCCCAATTTGCCATGTTGACCTATAAAGCCCGTAGTTCAAAAGCCCACAGAAGCATAATATCAACAAGAAAGACGATATCATTCGCAAGGTGATAACGTCTCAAGATGAAGTTAGTTATCTTGAAATAGATAACTACTATAAATCAGAGTGGTTATCTCATCATTCCTAGTTAAGGGATAATTAGAGATGAATACAATGAACGGATGATTATCGACTTCCTAGACACACCCCTGTGCATTTCGATAAATGATACGTGAAGGTAATAAATAGTACTCTTCTAAGTATTATTGAGATATTATATTGAGACCACTTCTCTAACTTTAGCATCAGAATTTATCCTAGACAACCAGTACCGTCAAGTTATTCTTTACAAGTCGTTCGAATAGCCAGTAATGTAAAACGCGTCCTTTACAAAAAGAAAATACTTTTATCTAGATATGTCAAATTTATAAGTAATAATATTAAGCGAAATGAAATAATTTTATGTGTTGGATGTAAATATGCTTTAAGGGCAAGCAAGTGCCTAAAGGCCTCAGTCACGTAAGATTCACGTGACAAATGACGATTAAAGGATTAACTTACATTAAATGTACACTATGAATTCAAAGATAAAATCAACTATCCTTATTACTCTAACATCGTGATCAATCCATAGAAATAAGCCCTTTGTTCAATATCCCCTTGCCATTTGTTCCACGGTTCAATCGAATGCAAGTGTACTTGTCTCTCAAGAGAAGTTTCTATTAGTTTTTTTTTTTTAAAATGTGTTATAGAGTATTCTTTTTGTCATAGTCTTTCCATCGTCTTCTAGAGGCATTAATTAACTTATTGAAAAGTTCCTTATCATTCATTACATATCATTCAATTATTGGATGCGACATAAGTAGATGGTAAGTGGATGACAATTAAGAGGATGTTAGAAAAATATTTTTTTTAATATAACATGTGTCTATTTATACCTTAGATTATAAAATAAATAAATAAATAAAAATCACATCCCTCAAACAATTAATCCTTTTTATTTTTTCAAAATACCGAGTTTCTAATATTATTTGGAGATGAAAGGGGTTGAATATCTATTAGAAGACATAAATATTTGTAGATTTAGGTTTGGAGAGTAAGACGGGATTTTTTTATTTTAAATGAAAGTTTAAAATATTATTTTTTAATATTATTATTGTTTTAAAATTTGAAAAAAGTTAAATTGAAATTTAAAAAAATTGAATTGTTTATTATATTTTATATGGAGATTTGAAAAAATTGTAATGATGAGATGAAATGAAATGAGATAAAAATTTTGTATTTTGTCTTGTTGTCAAACCTACCAATTGACTCATTTAGGCAGGTTTGGGGGGATGAGATATAAAATTCTCATCTCATCTCATTTTATCTTATCCTATCGTATTCCCAAAGATAATTTAAATACAAAATTTTCAAATTAATCATTTCAATTTTTTCAAATTTTCAAATAAAAAATAATTCCAACTTTTTCAAATCACAAACAAAAATAATATTATAAAACTATATTCTTTCAATATTTTGACTTTATAATATAACTTTTATCTCTCCTTTTCCAAAATTTAAAAAATACTCAACTCAAACTATCTCAATAGTATTTACAAATTATCTTACTGATATTCAAAAATTTCTCATTGTATCACACTCCTCAAACGAGTTGCCAATGAAAATGCTAGTTAGAAAAAAGAAATCAGAACAACCATAAAAACAAGAATGAGGATGCGATTCAGTCCGGAGCCATTCACCCACAGCAGAAGATCAACTAGCGTTATAATTCAAAGCTTAAATGAAATGTTCTATGTTGCTAGAACAATAATACGTGGGTTTTGTATAATGAGATGAGATGAGATAGTTTTATATGAAAGTTGAAAGTTGAATAAAATATTGTTAAAATATTTTTTTTAATATTATTATTATTTTAGGATTTAAAAAAGTTAAATTGTTTATTTTATTTTATGTGAAAATTTATAAAAATTGTAATGATGAGATGAGATTAATTGTGAAAATCTATTGTTCTTTAGACAGAACCAGGTATAGGGCCAAATAATCTTGACAATGACTTTTCATAAATAATGAAACATCTTGGTTGGAAAAATAAAAAATAAAAATTCTACATTTTTTTTTTTTTATAAAGGGTGCATGGGTTCAAACCTGGTTCTCGGATCATGCCTTATGCTATATGGTCCAAAATGACTTTGATATGCCTGATATATACATCAATCATAAAAGAATTATTAGCTTAATTCTTGCACATTCATTATGTCGTCAGTTATGATTGTTCAATATATATGAGCAATATATATTGATTATTAGAATTTATGATTGTTCAAAAAAGAAAGTTATTAGAATTTATGATTGTTCAATATATATCAAAACTGTTTATATATCGTCAGTTATTTTTTATTAAAATTATTATTTTTTATCAAAATAAATTTATTCTCGTCACAAAAAGTCATCCCGAACGTAAATAATTTATTATAAATATATATATATATATTTTTTTTACAGTGATATATTCTCACGTTTGTCTATCTACTAGATTTTCTCTCAAAAATAAAAAGATGAAAAACCTCGTACTCCCACATCAGTCATCTAAACATGACACGTGTCTCGTCACCTTGTTGATCTCCACTCACTAATTTCTCTAATCTGACTATCCTCGTCCCACTCATATCGTTGAATAGATCTCATTCACACGTGTAATGA
The DNA here is from genome assembly GCA_003123785.1 of Pterocarya stenoptera. Classification (NCBI taxonomy): domain Eukaryota; kingdom Viridiplantae; phylum Streptophyta; class Magnoliopsida; order Fagales; family Juglandaceae; genus Pterocarya; species Pterocarya stenoptera. The sequence goes on along the minus strand of QEOT01124276.1, from coordinate 175,673 downwards.
TACATTTACAATATATTTTATAATAATTGATTAAAATGATGACATTTTGGTAGAATATTGTTCTTTTTATACAGTATCTTATCAAAATATCCCTTACTTTAATACATTATTATTGAATATATTGTACAATATATTATGGATAAATCATTTTCCCATTCACTTACGGCCTGAAGCCTACTCCTAGTCCTTCCTATATGCTCTATCCTCGTACATTACTGTTTTTCCTAAAATGAATATTTTCATATGTTTATGATTGAGGATCATAAAATAGAGACGCTTGACTATTTTTCTACTTAAGTCTATTACTAAAAGGAAATGATAAACTACCAACTAATTTACAACTCTTAAATTATTACTGAATAAAATAATATTTTTTTAAATTTAGAATTTGATTTTGATTTTGATTTGATTTGATGTATTTAAGTTTTAAAAAAATTATATTCAATGAGGAAGTAGTAGATAAATTGCAGATGGGTTGTATCATTGCTCATTACCAAAACAACACGTCCCACAAAATTTTAGACTGGTACATCAATCGTCTTAACAATGGTCCCTTTTATATATAATATTTAGTCAGTGAAATATTATAAACTCATCACCAAACCATGAATTTTACTTCACATTAATTCTTTTATTTTTCTAAGTAAGCAAATTTTTATTAGAAATGGAAAGATGATACATGAGGAGAGGATGAGATTTCCCAACAAACGTTCCAGTACAATAACCACAATACAAAAATAGTGAAAATAAAAAATAAAACGAATTTTAGAATCAATTTTTTGGTCTTTATTTATCTCCTACAAAGAGAGCATCATCTTAAAAGATGGTAGTCTTTTAAGACCACGCGTGAAGGTCACGCGCCAAGCTTTTTGGCACAATTTCGCTTCTTTCCAGTAGATTGGCATCTGTAGGATAGTGTGGTAGGGCACGTGTCGAATGATGGCGGCCAGAATACAATAGATATGACCAAAACCAAGTAGGTGGATGGGGGAGAAAAAAAAATACTATCTTAAAAACGTATACACATTGCAATAATGAAAAGGAAAAAGTGAGGAGGACCCTCCTCTCCAACGTAGGCACTTAAAATAATTGAATTTTTTAAAGAGAATGAAGAGTTTCTTTATTTTTAGCGAGTTGGGTGCACAGCTTTAAGTTCACATTAATTCTACTTTTTCTTTTATATTGTAATGAGATTATTGTTGACAGCTATCACCCCTTCCTCTTTTGTCAGGGAAGGAAAAAATAAATAAATAACAAAACATAGCATTTGACTTTTATTAGATGTTATTAAAATCATAAAATTATTTTGGATATTTTAAATAATAATGTAATATTTCATTTTCTTTATATATTTAAATAAAATCTTATGCATTGATGAAGAACGCCAACTCATTGAAATATATGAAAAAATAAATATTAAGTGGCATTTATTGCATAACAGAAAATTAGCCGTTAGACATCATTTATTATACAAAGAGTAGTTCTACAGCTACTGAAAAATTAGCCTGAATTTAGATTCTGAACAGTGTATTTCACTTTTTTATTTTATTTTTATTTTTTTTATATATTTTTTAATCATCATAAATACTTTTTTAAAAAAATTTAAAAATTCATAACATCATTAAAAAATAATTTCTTAATCATTAAGTTAAAAAAAAAATCACATTTGAACACAAATTCAGGACCCAAATTCGAGTCCCAAAACATTTCTGTTACAGAAAATGAAAACTAGCCATTTTCTAAGCATTATACTTATTTTTCTCATTCTACTTTTTCCTTTATATTGTAATGTATTATTGTTGACAGCTCTCACCCCTTCCTCTTCTATTAGGGAAGGAAAACTAAAAATAATAATAATAATAAATAAAAAAATCAACAACATAGCATTTTGACTATTAGATAAACCGGGTTAGTTTCATGGAAGTGAAAGGCTAGACTAGTTGTTTGTATAGAAAACTAAAGAATTGAAAGTTATAGGTTGTTCTAATTGTAGTGTCTTCTCTACTATTTAATCCATATTATTAAAACTGCATTTTGGCAAGGTTTGGTTTCACAAATATTTGAAACTATCTCTTCTCATCTTATCTCGACATTTAAATATCATTTATAAATACAAAAATTGTTTAGTTTTAAATTTTTAACTTTTTTATCTAATCATTACCTTATCATTATAATTTTTTTCAAACTTCTAAACAAAATACAAAAAATAATTTAATTTTTTAAAATTTTAAAATAAAAATAATATTAAAAAATTATGTTCTAACCCTCATTTAACTTTAGAATTTTTTTTATTCAATTTTTTTTTCTCTCATCTTTCAAAACTCTATAAAAATCTTAATTTAAATTATTTTATTATTATTCATAATAATAATAATTATTATTATTATTGTATGTATGTTTGTATTATAAAAGAAGAAAAACCAGCACTAGAATGAAGACTTCCGACTTGGGCCCAATCAAATTGACATATTTCTTTAAGCACTATCCAACAAACCGTAGAACTGAGACAAGATAGCTATGATGGCTACTTTTCTGTTATCAAGCTTATTCTAATGAGTAATATTATTCTATTCTATTTTATTTATTTTTAATTATTTAGTAAATATTGCACTTTGTCGTCTTTGAATTATCTATTTTTTTTTTAATTGAATGAAAGTTTAAAAGTAAAAGTATTGAGAGTTGTTATATATATATATATATATTGAATGTAGCAACATCAAGCATGATCCATGCAATAGCATCAAGCATGACCCATGCAATAGTTATTTATTGAATAAGAAAATAATGCAATCGTCATTTCTCAGGCCAGCTATCATTCTCTTTTCATTTATTGAGGTTAATGCAGGAACATTTAATTGGGGTTAACACTCTCACAATAAACAAGCGATCAAGGCTAACACTCCGCCACCATAGCGTTGCTAGTGGGTTATCTTCGGGAACAAGTCTTAGGGCTCTATAAATACCACACACGGTTACCTTTGGAAACAAGTCGATAGACTTAACAATTACTTGAGATGGATCCAAGGACCCGACAGGCTCTTCATCCACTTAGAATTACAACAAACAAACACTAAATTTAACGCCAAAATAACAACGCTCCCTTGAAACACCTTGGATGGCAAGATATCGCCTAGTGCCAACGAAAACCAAAAGATCACCAACTATAGAAAAAGCATCCTCCACACTCTTCACTAACAATAAGTAGTCAATACACGTCAGTCATACGCTTGCACAAACAAACTTTCTAGAGGCCCTTCAATGAATTTTAGTTACCCCAAGGCCCACCGTCAAAGACTTTTGGTACATCAAAAAACAATGAAAAATCTGGAAAAGTTCCCATAACTTTTTTTCTACTGTTCTCGTAGACTTTCTCTATCATGGTTTACTTTTATATTGAAGATTCTAATTGTCTTCATATTGGACAATTGAACCTTAAGAATCACGGGGTTTTGTTGGATATTAAATAAACTAGGGTCCAGCTTATTGGAAGCTCATTTCTATGAATAAAAGGAAGAGATAAAGGCAAAAATAGTTGACTGACATACAAAAGGTAAAAGTGACATAAAGCAAGTGAGACTTTAGCTACTAAAGGAATAACTTTAAAATATGAGTGATAATTCATATTCGCGAGTCGTATTTGTGTCGTGTCAAATTATCGATCTTAAATTATAGGTAGGGTCAATTAGAATCTGGCATGTTTAATTAAACGGGTCAAACCCTAAAGTTTGAACCTAACCTTTTTAATTAATTGGTAACACAATACGACCCGCTTAACCCATTTGGTAATTAACCTTTATTGGGTTAACATGGACATGACCCATTTAGCTCGTTTCGTATAAATGGATTGAGTTGACCTGTATATTTATTTTTTAACTCAATTAATATAACTTCATATATAATACAATGATAACTATATAAATAATTTACAATTACCACTGGATTCATAATAAGATATTTTATTGTCAATATCCAAACCAATAATATATGAGAAAATTAATATTTTCATAAAATAAGATTGCATATTAACAAAAACATTTTAATAGTTTGAGATATAATGTAGCCAAATATTAATATTAATATCACATATTTCCAATATCGAAAAAAGATATGTAAGACTAAACATTTATAAAATTTAAAAATAGAATTTATTCATGTTATATGATTTGATTGTGAGTTTTGCAAGTTAACCTCTTTTTATCCAAACAATTTATATCAAACCCAAACCCGTTTATTTTGTGTCGTGTTCATGTTAGGTTCGTTGATTGCGTCATATATTGACACCCCTACTTCAAGATCAAAAGAAGACATCTATAAAATAAGGGAACCACTACAAAAAGTAGAAGAACTTCTCTAGACCACCCCGTCGGATCGAATTGACACTCTCTTAGCACTTTCTCTTTAAATTTCTATAGAGGCAACATCTTTTTTAATCTTTTATCAACCATATTTTCTCCATTATATTAAGACTTATATGAGGATATAAGAAGCTCTAAAATCATCAAACATAATTAATTTCACCATCAAACATCTATGGGTATAGACTTTTACGCCGAATCACGTAAATCTCTATATCTCTTTTTATTTATATTTTATGTATTTTATTTATTATTTAATTTATAAATAAGAGAGGTGCTACTCTACCGCCTAAGTAGCACCACTCATTTTGACCATTAGGTGAAAATTATGTTTTTATTTTTTTTAATTTTCTTATTCATATTTTTTTATCATTTTAAAATATTTTTAAAAAATATCAATACATTAATAGTCACTTTTTTAACTATTAAGTAAAAATAAAAATTAAAAAAAATTAAAATATATGAAGTATCAAAATAAGTAGACAAAATAATATTTTTCTATAAATAAACACCTGATCACAGTATCAACTTTGGACCATTGCCTCCGACCGGCCCCCTCAAAAAATTGCATCAACAATATTTATTTGAAAAGTATCACTCCGCTATTTGAACAGCCAAGCAACGTGCATCATGAACTTTTTAATTTTTTCTTTTTTTAATGTAAACGGTCTTTTCAGTATCAATTACTCTAGGACTTTTTTGGTGCTTTTGAATGACTGAATTTAAAGAGAGAGACTTGGACCATACGTACATTAAAATTAAGATTATGATCAAAACCCTTTCAAAATCTTGAATTTGAGATTACATTAAAAAAAATGATTTTAAAATCATGGGACAACCTATACAAGCATAGAAATTCTAGTTTACACAATCCTTCTCTAAGAAATTTCAAAAGAAACTATAAAAGAGGGAAAAAAAAAAACACGAAAATTAAAAATGAAGATCAAACGCATGGGTTAAACATATCTTCTGATTCAATTAGGGGTGTAACCGGTCTGGTTTAGTCCTATTTTAAACAAATTTTGGGACCAAATAAGTATACATCAGTTTTTCATTTTCAACAACTGATACCACACCGGTTATCCTCCTAAATCGGTATTTTCAGTTTAACCAGTTCCAGTTCGGTTCGGTCCGGTTTCTGATTTTTAATGTATATTAAATTTCTAATCAATTATACTTATATATATATATTAATATATACAAATATTGGTAATACACTAATACTATTAGTATATAGTAATACTATTAGTATAGTACTATTACTATATGTTAGCATTAATATAGTAATTAATATACTAATGTATATTAGTATAACTAATATATTTATCAAAAGAAATAAGTTGAGAATTTATTAAGCCATAAAATTTAATTAATATATATTTTATATTTAAAACATATGATCAAATAAATGTTCATATTTAAGATTAAGATCTTATGTTATAAATTATAATATAACATTATTTCATATATAATTATAATTTATAAAACTTATATATAATATTAAAAAATAATTAAATATATATAAATATACGAACCAGTCTGTTCTGGTCCTAAAAAATATAAAATTGAGACTGGATCGATTATGACCGATTTTTAAAATAGAGAAACTGGTCCTAGACCAAACCGATATAAAGCCGAACCAAACCAACAGATTCAGGTCAATTTGAACCCATTTTTTGATTTATTTTTAGAGCCCCAGATCTAATATGCATTGTTATTATGCATCATATCATATTATTTATACGTGTTGGATCCTAGAACACGTACTCTTATCTCTCAATCATCACAACTAACTCCAATCTTTGGACAATATATCCCTTTCAATGAAAATTCACAATTTCATATGCTCCTACTGACAGGACCCTAAGCCATATCTTCATCTACTACTAGATGGTAATATGTGACACGACTCGTTAATCCAACACGAACACGATACGATAAAAACAAGTTAGAGTTTAGCCTTAACTGGTTCGGTCCAAATGGGTTGACCCGTTAAGACACAATTGCTTAACGGGTTGATAACGGGTCAACCCGTTATAATCCGTTATGACCTGTTAAGAAAGTTAAAGTTACAATTATACCCTTATAGCTAAAAATAAAATTGTTGGAATTTTAATTTCGATATTTTTATTGTTTGGATTGTAATTTTGGACTTGCAGTTAGCTTTATATTTTTTTTATAGATATTGTGATTTTAAAATTTATATAAAATTATGTTAAATTTAACTTAGTCAAGCAGGTTAATTTCGGGTATGTTCAATCCATTTATATAAACGGGTCAAAACGGATTGACATGACACGACCCATTATGTTAACGGATCGTGTTAGGGTTTGAGATTTTGACACGATAAGTTTAAGGAGTCGGGTTAGGGTTGACCTATATAGTATAATATACATGTCTTGACACGACACGAATATAACTTGTTAACATGATTTGACACCCTACCTACTGGGCTACAGATCTCCCTCATCCCCCCATTATTAATCCCTCCAGTTTCGTCTTTTGGTTCTGAATGCAACAAATTATCTAGATGGGAAATGTTATAATCATAAATGAATTATACAAAAATAATTTTATAAATTGACGTAATTCATCAGATTGTAAAATTATTTTTATGTAAAATAAAATTAATGGATTACATAAACCATTTCAATTATAAAATTATTTTTGTGTAATCTTTTATAGTGTTATTGTAATCATACACGTCAGTTTGTAGATATCTTGATTTCATCATTGCAGCAGTTTCTCCAGTTCTTTGCAATTTCTATTGCTAGCTATATATGCACTGTCTTCTTAAGGAGAATGCTCCTATACATGTTTTATTTTTATTTTTATGAGTTTATGATATTTATTAACTAAATGATTTATATAGTTCTGTAATGTGAAAGTCTCACATACTCTTTTAAAAAAAAATTGGATAAATTTGTGACTCACATTATAAAAAAAAAAAAAAACTCATTTTTTAATCATCGTGGGTAAAACTCATTTTTTTAATTATATGTAGGTTTTATATTTTTTCAAAGAAAGTACGTGAAGCCCAGATATCTAGCGTTAATCATATGTTAATAACAAAATCAAAGTACTAATACTTTTTCATGTAAGTTGAAGCGGCGGACTCCGCGGCGCGTTAATAGTGTGTTTAATGTGTCTTTTGACGTGGATGGCATATGGCCTTTTGAGTTGTGGGCCTTTTCATTGGACCGTCAACCACGCTAAAAAATCTCAGATCCTCTTCGGATCTTGTTAAATATTTTGGGCTGAAGAATCAGATCCTTCTAAAGGCTTTCTAGGATGATATCCTTTAAAATTTTATGGTATAATTTTAATTTCAACCCAAGTTATATTAAAGTGGTTATTGAATTCAAAGGAAAAATGAGATGAGAAATGATATTTGTAGTTTTAGAGTGTATAAATCTCACATGTTATTTAAAAAAATAGATAAATATGAGATTCATATAAAAAAATTAATTTTTTAATGAGAGGCCGCTATCTCTTTTGAAGGAAGTGAAGGAATTTGCAAACCCTAACAATATATACAACATTATTCAAATGAGATATACATATTGTGATCGTGGATATTACCTCTTTTTAATACAAACATTAATGGATTAGGAGGATAGAGAAAGCACCTGAAAAGATGTTTGCTGAATAAATTCAAACAAGTTCATATACTAAGGCCGCATCTGGTTACGCAATTCAGATTAGATGAGATGAGATGTTTTGAATAGTAGTAAATTTTTTTAATTAAGATGAAATGGGTTGATTTGTAAAAAAGTGTGTTTAGATAGTGAGATGAACTGAGATGGTTTGTAAAAAAGTGTGTGTTTGGATAGTGAATTGAGATCAGATGGATTTAACTTTTTGGGAGATTTTATAAAGTGGTGGGTCCCACCAATATAATTATTGAAAATTATTTTTAATTATTGGGAGAAAATATTATGAATATATTAGAAATAAGTATTATCTATTATTAATTTAAAAATCCATAAATATTTTGACTTTCCCAAAATATATTTTTTGTAGTTGGTCGTAATTATTTCAATATTCCCAAATATGAACGCATTTCTTTGTTAAACGAAATTATTCTAATTATGACCTATTTATCATACTATATTTTACGAAATTCAAAATATATTTTTCTAATTATATGGTAGCACAATGTTGGTCTTCCAACGTCTTCGCTGTTGGTGCTTGCCAACAACCACCAATGGCATCTCTGTGTATCACCTGCGGGTTGCAACCTCGATGGGGCGAAATCAACACAACCAGAATAAATGAGGGTCCCAGTTTATTGTGGTGGGGATGTTGTTGGTTTCACCAGTTATTCGGATACAATGGGTAAAGGTAGATGGTAAGGAGCGTGAACAGAGAGGAGGAAAATTTTGAAATGGGATAGGGAAAGGAAAGGATGATTGCATATTACAGATGGGTCAGTGTTTTTTACTGTTCACTATCAGAGAGTAATTGCAATTGTTGAAAAACTTTTGAGATGAGATACAAACTTAAGGATTGCCGTTTGGATACCCAAATGAGACCAGCCATACAACTCAGATGAGATAGTTTGTATCGCATATGGGCATCCAAACTGGGCTTGACTATCTTAAAGCAGAAAGATGCTCAAAAAGGTTTTATCTTTTATTTTTTGTAACAACTTAAAACAGCCTTCCTTTTTTGTTTTCTTTTTAAGTTGTTATCTAAGACTACACTTCCTTTTTTGAAAAAATAAAGTTTATCTCAGTGTTGCAAGTACTTTTAACTTCAAATAAAATAGTAATTCTCACATAGTATAGTATGTTTAATTAGACAAAATTATCATTATAAGTTTTTTTCAAAAAAAATACAAATCATTTAGTTTTTTTTCCATTAATAATGAAATAGGTCATTCAACCAATATTCTAACAAGCTGAATACAAAGTTGGACATTTTTTGTTTCCATTGCCATTAATGAGTTATATATCTTAGAGCTTCCTTGGTGAAATTCATGTGTGCAGAACTATTAGCATCTCTTTTGACATTTTTTACCTCTTGTAATCAGCTAGAGATTCTATTGCATTTACCCTCGATTGACATTTATAAATAATCCTTCATGTACCCTCTTATCCCTTCAATGCCACAAACACCTAGCTAGCGACTACTGCAACAAACTCAAATGTCTCTTTGTCCAACTTTGTGTTGGAGCACATCAATATAGACTACTATCAAAATCTTCATAATCAAGGGAAGTTTGTTGAATCACCCCGCGTCCACACGTTTTCAATCCATACATCATTTGTCGCGAGGCATGATCAAAGGACATGGCTAGTTGTTTTTTGCTGCAACTCATAGATGGAGCATTTAGGATTGGTGACAACCTTTCTCTGGAACAAGATGCTTTTGTTGGGACAGCATTAGTGCATACGCTTTACATAAAAGCTTATAACCACATTTTGGACCTTTCTTTGCCATATCTATATCTATAAAGTGTTACCCAAGATTTCTCTAGATGTTCCCCCTTCTTCCTATGTTGAAAGCTCTCTCCCTCTCTCTCTATATATATGTATGCAAGTTATCCTATGCACTTTTAATCAAGAAAATCCTAGAAGATCGAGGTGCATCTCCATATTTGTCTATCCTCACTGCTGATAGCACTTACTAGTAATTATCATATTAACTCCACTCCATCAGCTTTAGAAACTTCCTTGATGAGAGGTACATTTCACCTGTACCTTGATCGATAAGTTTAGCTACTGTAGTTTCCTCATGGACACTTTTGATTGGAGACTACGCGTTGTAAGATATTGCTTTTGGTATCTATCTGTCCATCTTAATCGTCCTTAGTTTTGGCCATTTCCAACTTGACATATTAGAGATATCATACCATCCATATGCTTCCCAGTCCAGCAACGTGCGTATCGCACGTTTAGCACATGAATAACCGACTACCTCATTGCTCTCACAACATCCCTCACAATTTCTCTCTCTTTCTACTTCACGTGATCGATTCCATGTCGAAAATGTTTGATTAACGCTGAGAGGTAAGTAACTTGATCATAAATTAAGATTTTTTTTTTTTTAAACAAGGAGGATGACACCTCCAAAACTTTATTGAAAACAACCCTCACATATGGCGGAGGAAGACCTAACAAAACAAACAATAAACCACTAAGCCTTACCAACAGAATACTAAACACATGCAACGAAGGTGACCCCACCCAAACCTAAAGCTATTTCCTAAAGCTAGGCAATTCCAAGATAATCCAATCTAATCAAACCTCTCAAACGGAGGGGCAAAACATCTGTACCCATGTATGTACAATTTGTCCCCTCCTCCCCCTACCTTGCTAAAAACTCGATCACTTTATTACTTTCTCTAAACTGAAGTGTAATCATGTAATTGAAGTCATGAATAATCTTAATAAGCTCTTCCCAAAAATACCAAACTGTACAAGAAAATTTTTCCAACCACTGTACCACCAACATCAAGTCGCACTCAATCTCTAACTTCCTTATATCCAAGTCCCTACAAAGTAATAAACCATAAAATAATGCACGAAGCTCAGTTTCATTATTTGTACCATAATCAAACTTTGCCAAAAAAGCTGCCACCACGCGTCCTCTATCATTCCACACCACTCCACCACCCCAATAGTTGCCTGGATTACCTTTACAAGAGCCATCAACATTTAGCTTGAACCAACCTTCTCTTGGCCTCTTCCAAGAAATCCGCATAAGATGTCAAAAATTTGTAAGCAGAACCAATACCTCAAGGATAGCACGGCCTAAGCGACACATGACCCCAATCTTCAGAAGCTTACCAGAAATCAATCTCAACCAAGTTTTAATAGACAACCATACACTATCCACTAAATCACATCTCCCGTCCATCCTAGCTAAGCACCGCCACTTCCATAATCTCCAAGAGATTAAACCTGGCATCAACCCAATCAACACTCCCTTTTGAGATGACTTCTTGGCACACCGAAACAAGTAGCAAACCCGTCCCCACTAGCTCATAAACTCTCTGCAATGTATGTCTAACGCCACCGACCCCTTCTTCCATATTTCTTTGGCTATATCACCTGAACTTAGAACATGATCTCGATCCTCTATCTCACCCAAACCACAACAATTGCAGCGAGAAACTAAAGGAACGCCAACGGATTGTACACAAGCATCTACTGGGAGACAATTAAACCTCTCTTTCCACATGCATATAGAAGCTGGTAAAAGATTACTCCAAATCCATTCCATTCCTTCCAACTTAGGCCCCTTCACCCGAATCACATCCCACACCGAAGACGAAGAGAACTTACCATCACGATTTGGATGCCAAATTAACATATCTTTACCTTCACGACGACTCAGAACTTTAGCAATAATATCCCTTGCTAGTTATATATTATTAAGATTGACATACATTAGCTAGTTATATATTATTATTAAAGCCAGTTCTTTCGAATCTAGTATTTATGTACCACACATGTCATGATATTTGCAAGTACGTCATTCATCATGTTTTATTCCGCATATTATAGTTATGTATGTATTATGCATCTCACGTTGCATAAAATAGGTAAGTTTTCATAAGATCAAGTGTAAGATAAACTTAGAACAGTTAATCAGATGACCATTCAGATACTGGTACCAATGCAGTTTCAGGATGGATGTGCAAGCATAGCATAAGCATAAGCATCAGTCAGATAATCAGATCAGTCAGTTAATTCAGATAAATCAGTCATGCATAGCATAAGCATCAATATGATCAATCATGATTTTAAGCTCAGCATGAAATATTTTATGAAAATCTTATGTTAAGTATATTTACATTATGATGTGTTTCTTACTGAGTCATCGGCTTATTTTAGTTTATTTTTATATTTTTAAACCACCCCAAGTCAGAATATTTATAAAGGTAGAATTGTAGGATGAGATTTGGTCTAGGGATGCATGAATGCGGCTAATTTCATCTACAGATATTTTAAGTTATGATTTTTATGACACAAGTTTTGAGAAATTTTAATAAATACTTTCGTGCACTCTCTCTTATGGTCTCAATATTTTTAATAAAGAATGATTTTATTTATTATATAGAATCTTTGTATATGGCACAAGTATAAGAAAATATTTTTTTTAGTCAAGTTCAGTAGTAGCACTTCGGCTTCCCTGAGTTTTTTGAAAAGCGATTTTATTCTTAAACCTGTGGGGCGGGTGTTATAGTAAGGCTAAATGAAAGGAATTTTTTAGATTGGAAAAAAACATATAAATCTTCTTCTAACACAAAAAAGACCTTATATATATTAACAACTCCAAAACCACTTGAAAATGTTGAAAATTGACAAAGTGGTATGAGTAATAGAGAAAAACAGGAGGAAGATAATGCTTGGGCAAGAGTTTTGATCTTGCGTTACATGCAGAATGATGACATCATTCGTCTCTTTGAAGAACATGAAACTACCAAGGAAGTCATGAATGTACTTGAAAGTAAGTATGCCTTGAGATCCGATAGTTATATACAGTTATTATTAGATAAGTACAATAGAAATTGGATGGAAGAGAATGATGAGTGAGAAATCATGTACAAACAAATAGAATCGATCGGGAAAGAATTGTTTAAAGCTAGTCATCCACAACCATACTTAATAGCCTTCTTTTGTCTTGAGAGCACATTGCTACTTCCTTAACACATAGGAAGGAAATAACTAACTTCTCTTTCAATACTATTGGTGCTAGAAGAAGAAATAATGAAGATGAGAAAGAGAGAAAATGAACTCTCTAATCTTCTAATTGCATAAGCCACAAAGTCGAATTAGCAATTTAAGAAAAAAAGATGGACATAGAAAAAGCACAATCAATAAAAAGGATTGAAAAATATCCCCAAATATTGTTAGGTTCAAATTTTGTTTAGTATGAATATAGATGGGAAAGGTAATCTACATTGCTGGAAGAAATATTGTTGACATTGTCTACAAACTAATTCCAAACAGAAGAAATGAGATCTTAAACAAGAGTATTAATATATAGAATTATTAGTAACAACAGGAAATGAAATTGGGGTACTTGGAACTTGTAGTAGCAAGTAATAAAGTCTCTCTTGTTCTTTACCCACTCCAGTCGTCTTACTTTTTAATAGGTTCTTATACAAAAAGATCAAACAACAGTGTAGAGAATGATATAATTTGATGATTGAAATCAAATTTACAACAAAACCAGGAACACATAGAGCATTGTCCAAAGTTAAGGTATTAGATGGCCGAATACTACCGATATGTATCAAAGAATTGAGAGATCCATTTGAAAGTTTAACATAAGCATTAACCTTGGTGGGAGATGAGGTGAAACAAGATAAAGAATTGACGATATGGTCACTTGGCACCAATGTCTATTTTCCAAGAATGAGTACATTTTATGGAATTTTTTTTATGAGTTCTGAAAAACAGAATTATATGAACAAGCGCGCGAAAGAAGCTTTATCAAGTGGTTCTGAAGTAATTGGAAGATCATGAGGAATATGATAATTGGGTATTGTCTTAGAATCAAGTGGTTCACGGTCGAATTTGGAGCTCCCTTTGCATGATGAAACCAAAAAACTAGGGAGATGGTTGTGGAGCTTATATATAGCACTTTTCTTCAATGTGCCTTGAAGACCACAATGTGTGCAAGTAGGACGACTTCTCTTGGAGACAAAACTCTTCTACCATAAGAACTACTAGAAACCGGTGTTACAACGGCTAGAGATCCATTAGAAAAGACTTCAAATCTCTTGATGTAGAAAAAAGAATTGTTTACTTTTCAATATAGATATTATCCTCTCCAATCACATTTGTGAATAGGAAAACTGTATATACCACACACTGATTCTAGTTTCTTTCCACCATGGTCAGGTGATATTAATCATCAACTTTTGAATTTTCTTTTGAAAAGAAAATGAAGAATAATCCAAATGTGGTAAAAGTGTCATATTTTATATAGGAAAAATTATTAAGTAATCACAAAATACGAATAACATGATACTCTCATCCTATCAAAATAGAAAAATGATATTTGCAATCATAGAATACGCAGACGCCGTACAATCTCTTTAAAAAAAATGAGTAAATACGGAACCATATGAAAAAAATAATTTTTTAATAATAGACTTCACTATTTTTCAAAACGATTGTAGGCACTTGCACACTTCACTGTGTGTAACGTTACTTATCAAAATATTCCATTTAAATAAAATTTCTTATATAAGTACTAATTTTAATTGACATAAAATCTTAGAATATGATTAAAGTACCATATGTTGTGCCCTGGGATTACCTAATAATTACTCTTCACATAATAAAGGAAAGTGGAACAAGAATGTAATATGTTACTTTGGTTGATAATACATATTTACGCTGGATTGAAAGTTCAAACAAATTATATGATGGGCATCATGTGGCAAATAAGTAAAAAGATAAAGGGTAAAAATGGAGAGAAAGGCCAGCTGCAATGTTATAAGACTTGAAGAGCGCGCGGGATGCGGAGACCATATTCAAACTCTGTTTTTGTTTTCCATTCATTTCTGAGACGCAAAAATTATAACAGACTTACCGTCTTCTATCCATCCCTCTCTTTGAACATAACCTAAAGCTCATCAATATCAAACATCATCGTCACAAAAGGCGGTTGTTTTTTTCATTTTTGTTGCACCAATTTATTGTCATTTCTTGAAATGAGGAACGCGAGGTTTTAACCCCATTCCCATTAATCATTTGGGCCAAGAAGGTGTAGTTCTGGATTCATATCTTTGATCGCTATTTTTCTCTCTTTTTCATATTTTTCTATTCTTTTTTGGGTCTCTATTCATTATATGTACTGGGATCTTAGAGATTTAAATAAGAACCTTTGGGTGCATATGCGTGTTTATCTGTCTTTTGTGATTGGCTTATGCCACATTTGATAGATGTAGGAATTTGGACTGGATTTCTTTTGCCCTTCATGATTGGGAAAAGTATATTCTTTTCCACTATAATTTTTCCTGATTAATGGGGATATCATCTGACAATCTTCATGGACTTGTTCTGGCCGTCTCATCAAGCGTTTTTATTGGGTGTAGCTTTATTATCAAGAAGAAAGGTCTTAAAAAAGCTGGGGATACAGGAACTCGAGCAGGTTCTTATTTAATTTATATTTTGACCTTGCTATTTACTACTTTTAAGGTTCTGAGTACTGCTACATATATTGACAGTTTTACTTACAAGACTCATTTTGTTAGTGTTCTTTTGAAATTCAAATTTTATGATTTTCAACATATCAATAACTAACATGAGGAAAAATAAGTTTTTTGTAAATTTTTCTTAAGTACATTTAGCATTTTTCATCTTTTTTGTACCTTAAAATTGTGTATATATATATACATACATGTATGCATGCATCTATGAAATTTGCTATGTTATGTAGCTTATAATTTTTTTAAGTATTGACCATTGAATAAGTGCTAATATGACCAGGTCAGGAGGGTATGCCTACTTGTGTCAACCTTGGTGGTGGGCTGGAATGATAGCTAGTAAGTATTTCACTCACCAAGAAAAAAGAAAAAGGACCTCGTAATTTTCTGTTTGCCATTTTCTTCATTTTTTTTTTCTTTCAATATTTTGCTAATGCTTTGAATTCTGAGTGGTAATTGCATATGGGATTTTCTGTTACAGTGATTGTTGGGGAGATGGCAAATCTTGCTGCTTATGCATATGCTCCTGCAATTCTTGTAACTCCCTTGGGAGCTCTAAGTATTATTTTCAGGTACTATGCCTTAAGTTTGATTGCATTTAGTGGATTAATTTAGGAAAAACTTGTAATTTTCTTCAACTTTCCTTTTGGCTTCTAGTATGTGTGTTTAATAATGTGCATGCATTTATCCTGGTATGGCTGTAAATAGTACTAAGAAAATGCCACTATTCAGTGCAGTGCTAGCTCATTTTATTTTGGAAGAGAAATTTCACATCTTTGGTGTTCTTGGGTGTGTTCTCTGTATGGTTGGCTCTTTAAGTATTGTTTTGCATGCTCCTCAGGAGAAAAGTATTCATTCGGTTAAGGAAGTGTGGCATCTTGCTACAGAGCCAGGTATTTGACAAGTTATACTTTAGTTGTTCAGTTTCAATATTTTCTTTTCGAGTTTTGCTATTCATAAGCCTTACAAACCTCACAACAACAAAAATAAGCCTTACAAACCACATACCACAATTTCTTTTTCTTTTTCTTTTTTAAATTTTTTTGTGGTTTTATTCTTCTTAAAATAATTGAATTATTCTACTCATCATCCATATACCACACATTTAGTAAAAGAAAAAAATTAAAAAAATAACAAAAAGGTTGGTATGTGGTGTGTAAGACTTATGAATAGAATTTTTCTTTTCCGAAATATATAATTGGACCAACATGCATAATGTTTTTGAACAAACCGTGGTTGGACTTGGATATACCAAGTTGTTGGTTTATAACTACCTTGTCTTCACCAGCTTTTGTATAATCTTCTGCATGTTATTTTATTTTTTATTTTTATTTGAAAAGAGAACTTCATTTATAAAAGTATTAACCCATACAAAGTTTATCTTCCATAACAGAAGATAACACCTCAACAGGACCATCTTCTAACCAAACTAACTCACTTTCTAATTCAAGTGCCAACTTTGCTGCTACATGGGCAGCTTTGTTTCTAGACCTATAGATAAATTCTAGCCTCCACCCTGGTTTGCTTCCCAGTTCTTGCTGTAGATCCTCAATGACTTGCCCGTGCCAAGAATTATCCTCTTTCTTCTGAATTACAGCATCAATAACAACTTTAGCATCCCCTTCAAAAACCACTTGATTCAGACCCAGCTCAACACACAGGACCATAGCTCTATACAAGGCAGCACTTCCTGCTAGGAAAACTGAGGTAATATTGGCCTTAGAGGCCATCAAACAAGCTTGCAATTCCCCTGCAGAGTCCCTGATTATTACGCCCATCCCCATTCTATTGTTGTCTTTATCATAAGTAGCATCGAAGTTAACTTTGAAAAGAGGCCACTCGAGTGGACTCCATTTTTTATTAAGTCCACTTACCTGCACCATTTCTTCTCAGCATTCCCCCTTTTGAGAAGCCTCCTTAAACATAGTTAGAAAAGTCTTAGCCGTATCTAACACAACATTAGGACTTTTGAATTGACTGTCAAAAACAAAAGAATTTCTCCTCAACCAAAGCTGATGGAAGATAACTGCAGCTAGCTCCAAGCCATCCTAATCCAACTTCAAAACCATTTCAGACCATAACAACTGGAACTCAGCAAAGTTCCTATGCCATTTCTTGAACAGACTGGTCTCTTCACCCCACACATCAGCCACTGCAGAACAAGACTATAACACATGCACAATTGATTCTGCCTCCCTTTTACAAATTGGACATAAGTTGCTCTCAATAATTTTCTTCTTGGACAGGTTAACATTTGTGGGAAGGATGTTGTTTAAACATCTCCAGAGCAGCTGTTTAACCTTCCCAGGGACCTCTAACTTCCACACTTTTTTCCACTGTGCTTTGTTATCCCCATTGAAAGAGGATTCACCCATTTGCTCCTATGTGACATTGATTCCCTGAAGTAAGCACTCTTCACAGTAAAACTTCCTTTAGCTGAACCTGCCCATCTAAGTCTATCACAAGATCCTCTATTACTGATTGGTATAGCACAAATAAGCTTGGCTTCATCTTTATTGAAAATTGTTTCCACCAACTCTTGTTTCCAGCATTTCCTGACTTCATCAATGAGCACCTCTACTCGAGCATCAGAGACTAGAGAATTGATAGGGGTCTGAACTTGATAGGTGACAGGCCTAGGAAGCCACTTATCCTCCCATATCTGCATAATATTCATCTTTCTACAAGTTTGAATTTTTTAAATAAGTGATGATTTAATATGATATTAAAATAAAAATTTAGAATTTGAATCCTAATTTTAGATTTTATTTCAATTAAAATATCCAAGTATGTCATATTAGGCGTTGTTTGGATGTTGAGTTATTTATAATAGAAATGAGTTGAGATAGTGAAGTGAGTTTTGTGGGGCCGACTTAAGATGAGTTTAGATATGTTTGAATGTTAAGATTAGTTTAGATGTATTTATAGAAAATGGAAAAAGGTTGTGATTCCCGTGTGTAAAAAGATGTTGAGTTGAAAAAGGTTGTGGGTTCCACGTGTAAAAAAGTTTTAAGTTGAGATGAGTTTAGTAATTTAAGAATTAAATTCTTAGATGCTAAATTCAGTTTAAAATTAAACTAAATTCAATTTATCTCAATTTAGTCTAAATTCCAAACGATACCTTAGACTTATTTATTAAGAGAGTTTGATCTAAGCTGAGAAAATTGTTAAAAGATATATTATAAATGTAATAATCTAATCTTCCCATCTCCTTGAGCACACCGTTAATCATAGAATTAGTCTGTTGAAGGCTCGGCTTATCATTTGGAGTTTCTTGTATCATCATCTGAAGTTGTGACTACTTCTGTCGACTAAACTTACAACGATTTGTTTTAATCAACAGGATTTCTTGTCTACTCTTGCATAGTTTTGGTTCTGGTTGCTGTCCTCATTGTCCTGTTCGTACCACTCCATGGGCAAACCCATTTGGCGGTTTACATTGGAATTTGTTCTCTCACGGGCTCTCTTACGGTCTGTCTATCTTCTTTTGAAGCTCGGTACACATTATAATTCTGATTCTCCACCCTGTATTTCTGAAGTTCTTCCTTATTTGTCTTTAGGTTATGAGTGTGAAAGCAGTGGGGATTGCTCTGAAACTTACATTTTCTGGAATGAATCAATTTATATACTTCCAGACATGGTTTTTCACAGTGGTTGTGATAGCTTGTTGTCTTCTGCAGATCAACTACTTAAACATGGTAAACTTTCGAACGTTAATTTTCAAGGCATATACAATCCAGATATATTGGATCCTCTATATAATATAAATCATCGCGATAATGCCAAGGACATCAGGAATGTCTAATTCTCAAAACATACCTAATATTAGCTATTATCAGGAATGCCCGATAGTTAAAACTGGATTGGATCCCCTAGAGTTTTTGACATATTCTTGGGCTTAGAGCGGAACAAAAATCAACACACAAAGTGCGTGGGTCCCTCAACAGTTATTGAGCATTTAATTTTGCCTGCAAAATTCATTCGGGCAGTTATAAATTCTGTGGGTTGGAACCAACTTTATGCATCTATCTCTCTCACTATAGCCCTAGAGTTTGTACTCGAAGATCTAAATTCATTTAAACCTAAAATTATCTGTTATCCATAAACTCCTCCAAGTTTCGTTTCCAAGATGACTTGTAACAAGTTCGAGTTATACAAAAAGATGATAGATGCAAGTCAGCTAAAAGTTCTTTGTTTGTTTGGTATTTAAGCTATGAACAACTAGTAATTGTATGCAGAAGGCATGACTGTACAAAAACCTTTCCATCCTTTGCTTTAATGTTCGTTGTAAGGGCAAGGAGCCTGAAAAGAGTATATAGTGGCTGAGTTCTGTTACCTTTTGTAAATTGACTAGGATGTCCTGAGATCAGGTTTTGATAATCTGCGTCTCTATGGGATATAATATTTGACAAGAATATGCTCCTGTCGATCCAGCTACATTTCTTTGCCATTTCTAAGCCATTGTCATTGAGATTTTAGATCACATTAAATGAGGTTTCTTTGTCCAGCCTTTCTCTAAGTCGCATCCTACATTATAAAAAAAAAGGGGGGGAAATTTCAGTTGACCTCTCAGAGTTATCACCACTTTTGCGATGTGACCTCAAGAAGCCACTAATTTCTGGCATTTAGCACCCCAATTTGAAACTTCAGTAGCAATCTACTCTCCTTGGGGCCAAAAATATTGAAACTGTTGTCAACTAGAACTGAAATGTCCAAGGTGCACTTTCCTGCATCCTCTCTCTCTCTCTCTCTCTCTCTCTCCCCCCCTCCCTCTAGGTAAGGGGACTTTAGATCTTGTAGTTTTAGTAATGGACAGTTTAGACATTTCACGCCCTTTAGCGGAAATTCCTTTTGAAATTTGAAACTGTACCAAATACCAAAATTGATAGTTTACATTACAAAATAGGTGGTAGTTGGGGAGGCAATGTAATTTTTCCTAGCTTTTCTGAAGAGGTGTCAATGCTCTTTGATTAAAGAATATATTCACTGTATTCATACAACAAAATTCTCAGTATATACTTCTTTCTTCAATAACTATGTGCCTGGATTTATTTGGTTATATTCTTCCCAAAATTAAAGTATATTTAGACATAAAAACTCAATAACCCTCAAAGGATATCACGCTATAAAGGACTTCACAACTGTCGCTCTTTCTCCTCTCTATACCTCTGGACCAAAATGTTCCCGTGACCATAGCCTACATATCTAAATCAGAAAGAAGTCATACTGCCGTTTACATTTTTTCCCCATCTAACATTGTTTTCCATTTTGCATTCTGAATGAAATTTTACACTAATTACTTTGTGTTAGATGTCAACCTCTAAGTACTTCAACATCCTCTTATTATGCAGTTTAAAAAGTGCTTAATCTATAATCTGGATCCATCTTTGCAGGCCCTGGATACTTTCAACACAGCTGTCATATCTCCAGTTTACTATGTCATGTTTACATCACTCACCATTTTTGCCAGCATGATCATGTTTAAGGTGATTTAATACATGCTATTTGTTCATCTTCTGAATGCTTGATGTTTCTTCACCTCAGATGTATATATAAAATTATTATGTCATCTGGTAATTTTAGTATGTCATTGCACATGAAGGTAAAACTATGTCATCCAGAATATGGCTGTCATTATTTATAACCATAATTGTGACTGATATTGAAGTCATTTGAGATTTATTTAAATCATGCTGTTTAGATGATTTCTAACTTCCATTCATGAAAATAAATAAGATTGGTATTTTTTTAGAGATAAGAATATAAAACCATTATGTTCACACATATATACAAACACAGGGAACCATTAAAATCTGTCAAACCATCGTGACCAACTGTTGTCATGCAAGTTCTTCAGTTATTGTCTTAATCAGAAACTTGCATGGTAAAGACTTAATGCTTGGGAACAACTTCCAAAATATTGGATCTCGAAGCAGAAAAGACTTTGGAATTTAGGAATAATTTTATAAGTCACAACTTGACGTTAATAAACTAATTTAGGACTACGAATAAATCAACTGAAATTTAAACTATTTAACAACTTCAAATATTACAGATGCATGTTAGAAACTATTAAAATCCTAGTACTTCTAGGATGTGGAACTCCTAGCTCTTTTCTTTATAGAATCAGAAATTCTTCTAGGATTTTGAACGCTAGATCCTTCTCTGCCTTGTTAAGGCTAGCTCTTTTTTTGTTTCCCACAAGAAGAATCTATGTTCAATGAGTTTTTTTTATATTAAATTAAGAAGAAACAGATAGATGAAGGTTAAATATCAATGTTTACACATACACACATTAGTGAAGAAGAATGTTGTTCTTGTTGTCCCATGGCCATGGGCAATTTTGTTGAATCTCGTTAAATTCTCTGCATCGTGCTTCATGATCTCTTTGTTCTTTGCTATCACCTTTTTTGTGTATGCGTTGTTGGCAATGGTATCAGATTACACGATTATGCTGTTTCTGTTCGCACAATATTCACATCTAGATCTAGTATTAGTGTAGTTTCCATGCTAGTTCGATTTCTAGAACATATGCCTATCTTAAATGGTTCCAATTATGCCCTGACGAAGTTGAAGATACAGATAGTTTTTGTCAAAGGAATGTGCACATTTGCAATTGAAGAAAAGGAGAAAAAGCTTAAAAACACTATTAATGAAGTTTTGGGGTAAAGGAGCGAGTTGACTATGATTGATTTGCTTCTAGCACTTGAAGATTCTGTTGTATTCAGCATGGATGTGTAAAGTAGCTAAAGGCATCCTGTATCAGTTGCTTGATAGTTATGATAGGAGATATCAAACCAGATCCGTCTTAGAAGAAACTTGTACAACCTGAGAAGGAAAGAGTTTTCCTTAGGAGCGCCTCAATGAGTTCAATGCTCTTCTCAATAGGTTGGCAGTTATTGGAGTCAAGAAATGAAGAAGCGCAAACCATTATTTTTCTTTGTTCCATGCCAAATTCATGGATGATGTGATCATGTACAGGAATGAAACTACTGATTTCAATTTTGAGCATGTAGGTAACCAATAGCTTGTTGTGGAGTCTTTGCACATAGAGAGAGAAAAAAAAGAAGCCCTGAAGACGCAATGACATTCAGTGGCAGATAGATTAATGTTAATGGGAAAAACCATTCAATGTCAAAACCAAAACAGTAATAATATGCTGATATTTTGAGACACAGATTGGAACCAACTTCAATTTGTAAAGGCACTTCTCCCATGCTTTGAAGTAGTTTNGGGGGGGGGGGGGGAGAAGCTTGAACATAGATTGGTAAGTTGGAATAGGCTGTAGTAATTGAAACGTGGTCGGACCACCTTAATTAGAGCTAATTTACCTACTTATTTCCTCTCGTTGTTCCCGCTTCCAGCTGGTGTGGCAAACCGCATTGAAAAGCTTCGATGGAACTTCCTTTAGAGTGGATTAGGTGAAAGTTCAAATTCTACTT
Organism: Pterocarya stenoptera; assembly: GCA_003123785.1. NCBI lineage: Eukaryota > Viridiplantae > Streptophyta > Magnoliopsida > Fagales > Juglandaceae > Pterocarya > Pterocarya stenoptera. Next base: position 152,703 of record QEOT01124276.1, on the reverse strand, counting down.
AGTCAACTGGGGGTAGGTATGTGCTCCAATTTCGGAAGGTGGCTTGGGGGTCCGAAATCTTAGGGCATTTAATCAGACACTATTGGGGAAATGGTTGCGGCGATACCAACATGAGGTGGAGGCTTTGTGGAAGATGCTGATTGATGCCAAATATGGGGACTGTTGAGGGGATGGTGCTTTATGGAGGTGCAAGGAGCTAATGGAGTAGGGTTATGGACAAACATCTAAAGAGGGTTTACTTGGCATGCTAGATTTGTAGTGGGGGATGGGACTAGGGTTAGATTTTGACATGATATTTGGTGTGGAGATAGAACCCTTAAGGACTCTTTTCTTTTTGCAGAGACAGGAGGCAGCAATGGCGGACCTAATGTAGATTGCAGGTGTTTCTCTTTAATGGTCTATTAACTTCCTCAGGGCAGCTTGTGATTGCAAAGTCAATACCATTTCAGAATCATTCAACCTATTGTATTCCATGAGGATAAGAAGACAGAGCAGATAAGATGTTTTGGACTCCATCAAGAAAAGGGAAACTCTATCTTCGCTTCTTTTACAAGGTCATTAGCCATCGGGAGAGCATTTTCTTCCCTTGGAGGAACAACTGGTAAGCAAGTGAAAATTATATGGACAGCATCACTCAAGAAGATTCTGACGATTGATAACTTGAGAAAGCACGGTCTTGTTGTTATGGAGTGGTGTTTCATGTGTAAGAAACATGGGGAATCTGTGGATTATTTATTACTGCACTCTGAGGTGGCAAAGACACTATGGCATGGTGTTTTCAGTAAAGTTGGGATGGTTTGGGTGATGCCTATAAAAGTAGTGAATCTACTTGCTTGTTGGAGCTGAATTCAAAGTTCTCCTCAAGTGGCTGCTGTGTGGAAAATGGTTCCTTTGTGTCTTATATGGTGTATTTGGTGGGAAATGAACGAGAGATGTTTTAATAACAAGGAGCAAACTATGGAGGAAATCTGGAAGTTCTTTTGTGTTTTCTTTGTCAATGGTTTTCAGCTATAGTGCTTAATGGAGATTATGTTTATGATTTCTTGTTTTCGTTTTCTTCTTTATAGAATGTAATTAGGTGTTTTCCTTTGTATACTTCTTGTATGCATGGGCTTCGCCTATTTCATTTGATGAATAAAATTCTTTCTTACTTACAAAAATAAAAATTAATTTATTTATTTGCTATTGGGCCGAACCGAACGGACTGATAACAAACGGTCCGGTCCAGTCCAGGGTGGGAAAATCCTAGACCGAAGGAGTTCGGTCCGGTCCAGCCCAAAAACCCCCTATGGACCGACCAGAACAGACCAAATTCACCACCCCTAGTGGGTACCCATCACAACATGTCAGCTCCTTGATTTCTCAGTTTCATGGAGTATAGAAGACTAAAGAAATCCTCAAAGCTGCAAATTTCCTAATCTTGGGCCGCCTTAGTGAAATTCACATTCCATTGGACTAGGTCACCAGATATGACCATATAATCAACCACTGAAGCTTCTTTCTTACGTGCAATCCTGAAAATTGAAGGGAATGAGTCCCTAAAGGCGTTATCTCCACACCACATGTCGATCCAAAATTTTATTCTAGAATCATCTTCCAACACCAATCTAGTGTCACGAGCAAAACTCCCCACCTCGTCTAATATGCTTCTATACTCCCACTCTATATACCCCATGTACTAACCTAATGCTCCCCCCCCAACAACAAACCTCCATATTTGAAGTCAATCACCGACTTCCATAATGCTTCCGATTCTGTATTATATCATCACAACCATTTCCCAAGGCCCGATTGAAGATCCTCAGATTTCTAATTCCCAACCCACTAGAAGAGAATGGGGAGCACACCTTATCCCACTTGACCAGATGAAATTTGAAGTCATCCCCAAAACCACTCCAAAGGGAATCACGATGAAGTTTCTCGATACGGGTCGCCACACTAGCTGGGTTTGGAAATACATATAAGAAATACATTGGTAAATTAGACAAAGTGCCTTTGATTAAGGTGATCCTACCACCTTTCGACAAGTACAATTTCTTCCAACCTGCCAATTTGCGTTCAATTTTCTCAATTACTGTATCCCAAATCGATTTAGCCATTGAGGCTACTCTCGAGGGCAGACCAAGCTAATTCATTGGAAGAAATAAGACCTTACATCCAAGAGTATTAGCCAAGTTCCTGATGTTGCGAACATTACCCACTTGCACCAATTCTGATTTGTCGAAATTCACTTTCAAACCTGATGCCGCTTCAAAACAAAGTAGAAGTGCCCGCAATGCCCAAATCTGGTTTTTCTGCCTCACAAAATATCAGCGTATCATCTGTAAACAACGTGAGAAATGTTAAGAGAACCCCTATTGAGAATCCAGCCATAAAGCCACTGTTAACCAAGGCTAAGATCATTCTACTTAGCGCCTCCATAACAATGACAAAAAGGAGGGGACAAAGGATCCCCTTCTCTTAGATCTTGAAAGCTATTAAAGAAACCAACTGGACTGCCATTCGCCAAGACTGAAAACTTCACCATTGAAATGCACCATTTGATCCATGAGCACATTTTCTCCCCAAATCCACACTTCCTAAGCAAGTAAAGTAAGAACTCCCAATTGACATGATCATGGGCCTTCTCCATGTCCAACTTGCATAAGATACCCATATTGCCAGATTTTAGCCTACCATCTAGGCATTCATTGGTGATGAGAATTGAGTTCAGAATTTACCTACCACTTATAAATGCATTTTGGGGTTTTGTAATGATCCTCCCCTAGGCGATTTGCAAGCACCTTGGAGATGATCTTATGCACCTTATTCACAAGAGTAATGAGCCGATAATCCTTCACCTCTTGTGCCCCAATCTTCTTGGGAATAAGTGCGATAAAAGTGGCATTAAGGTTTTTCTCAAATTTCCCCACCGAGAAGAATACCTAGAACACCTTCATTAAATCTTCTTCACCACATCCCAACAAGATTGAAAGAATTCCTTGGAAAAACCATCTGGATCAAGTGCTTTTTTTTTTTACCATTCTCCTCACCACATCGTGAACCTCCATCTTCTTAAAGGGCCTCTCCAATCAAGAAACATTCTGCAGGTCAATAGACTCAATGGCTAGTCCATTGATTTTTGGCCGCCACCCCACCTGTTCGATAAGCAAGTCTTCAAAAAAATTCATCAACATGCTTATGCAAAAGGTGAAATTAAAAAATGTATGAAATTGAATATTATGAAAAAAATCGAAGATATGCCTATAAACCCTTCTAAGCATAAGCAATCTTGCTGAATCATGACAGGCTTTGTCTTGCTTCTTGATTATATTCTTCCTTGCAATTACTTTTCTTGTGCATGCTCTACAGAATCTAACAGAAATGGTTTGGCTTTTTCCAAATAATTTTGCGTTAGGGTATTCTTGAGGCTTCATGGGATTTTCTTTTCTTATTTTTTTTCTAAGCAGCAATCGGATTTTGTTGGAAGAAGAGATCTTTAGTTGACTTTTAAGACTACAAATATGTGTGTGCATGCACACACACACTATACTACTCAACGGGATTTGTATGCTTTAACTGCTCACAATCTGGTTTCTCATTTTATAATAAAAAATAATAATCTGGTTTCTCATCTATTTTTTCTGCTACAATTGCAGGATTGGGACTCACAAGATGCATCACAGATTGCAACTGAGTTGTGTGGCTTTGTCACAATATTATCAGGGACATTTCTCCTTCACAAAACCAAGGATATGGGAAATAGTACACCAGTGCAGCCCCCTGTTCATGGAAGCCCAAGCCACAACAATTCAAACTCCAACTCTTGACAGAAACATAGATTGAAGCTTACAAAGCACGTTGGTGATATTTTAGCCATATACCCCAGGAGAAAAAATACTTTTGAAATTGAAAAAAGCTTGATGGCATGGCACCGGGATTGAGGAATATGTTTTTTAGCATATCATACTTGTAAAGCTTGTGACAAGCGCCCCGCTGTGGGCGGGGGGAGGAGGGGGTTGACGGGAGAAAATTTGGTAGGGATATATCTTGAAATTTATAGGAATATCTCTTGAGATTTGTAGGAGTCTTAGCAGACTAAGTTGCACTTTCTTATTTGTTTTTCTGTTCTACAAAGGTATACAGGGAGATCATTGAAGAATTGAATGCAAATTGTGCTTTGTATCAACCACATTTTCCACATCTTGTTCTTGCCTTCTTCATTCATTTTACATCTGAATTCTTACACGGTAACCATGTAAGGAACAACTTCTGAGTTTTAAACCATTTCTTTTGCTTTGTCCGCCATCTACCGTCTTATGAAATCTCAAGAGTTTTGGTAATGCATATTGTGCTAGCCATTTGTGTTCTCTTTTAGTAAAGCTTATTTTCAATTGGAGGTCCGAGGACAACGAGGAGAAGGCAAGATGGATGTTATGGATTGTTAGAGGGAGAGGCTGTGCAGCGTGAGAGATGAGAGATTCACAACATTGGGTGGCGGTGACTATGCATGAGAGAAGTGAGAGAGTTAGAGAATACTCATTTTGGGGAAGAAGAGCTGAAGGAGAGAAGGGGGGACTCGAGGGTATTAAACCCTAAAGTAAAACGACGTCGTTTAGTGTATTAAACCAAAAGACATCATTTCACTTTACTTTTTTATTTCTTGTAAACGGCAGGTTAAAAACGATGTTGTCGTTTCATATATTAAAAAACATATATATAACCTATTGGCCGGTTCAACAGTTTGAAATTGATTCAAAGCAAGACCAAACCGACCGATCGGTTCTCCATTGGCCGGTTCCCATCGATTACGACTAGTCCAGTCAATTCCTGTACACCCCAAATTAAATGAGATAAGTTAGGATAAGTTTTGAATCCAAATCTCCCTAATACAGATTTTGATGGTCTCCTTCCAAGACCTTTTAGTTTTAGTGAAGCCATAAAACTTGGAAGGGGATAATCATTAATGACGTCCGTTTATTTTGAATACTCATGTTATTATCAATTTATTTCTTATCTTGCCTATTGAAAAAATGTTGAGTCTACAGTAAGGAGTATAGAATCTATTGCTTGAATTCTGATTTTTGGGCTTGACGCAAAGATCATAGACACGTCCCTTCCATTATTAATCATATTGTTTTATAAAAGTTTTTGCATCCTAAAGATTAAATGGTATCCAATATCTGTCTAAAACATTGATTGGACTACTAATAAAAGAAAAATGATAATTGTAGTCGTGAGTGTGCAAGCATCATGCAATCATTTTGAAAAAATGAATAAATACAGAACCCACATGAAAAAAATAATAATTTTTTAATAGTGAACTCTATTCTTTATCAAAGCGACTGCACGGCACTTGCACACTCTACAACTGCACGTAGCATTACTCCTAATAAAATAAGGATTGGAAATAACACTTTGCGAAACTCGTACAATACGTTAAAAAGTATCCTCGTCTAACCTTCATAATGATAAAAATCACAGCAAATAACAGAGAGAATTAATAGTGATATGCACATCATAAAACTTGAGCTGGGTATTATTTAACATTAGCAAATAGCAATTGATATTCAGGAGTCATTTCTTTGAAGCGTCATCGGAATGGAGTGCTAATCTCATTTGTTCCACCAGCACTTTTTCAACAGCATCGTAAAAGCTCAATAAATTCTGCCGTATATGTATATCCAAGGAGTTCACCACTTCCTAAGATGTAATTATGCATCCAATAAAAGACGGGGGGGGGAAACAGTTAAGAAATAATCAATTAAGAGGAAATAATCAGATTCATGGGTAAAACAGACTGGATAATGTAATCTGGAGAAGGTTTCTTTTCACCATTTACAAATGTTTCATCTCCACAATTCTCGTCACATCAAAATGTGAAATAAACCTTGTGAAAGTAGCCTTAATGAAACATAAAACATGAAGAAAACCAGATTCCCTTCCTGGTCAATATAAGAAAAGCCTCAAAAACCCTTCAAAATCATTCAAAAATTTGAATGCAAATAATTGTAGGAATCCACGTGCATATACACATTTTGTATATTTTTTTTATTGGTAAACAAGGATTTTATTGAAGATATAAATAGGCATAGCCCAAGTAAGGCACTCAATGAATCTTCTAAGAGATTCATGGAGTGCCTTACTTTATTCTGCTCTACAAATGTATAAATGGACAGAAAAGGAGTCAAGGGAATATTTCTTTTAAGATGTGTAAATTTGAAACGATGAGACCCTTTACATAAAAACTATGAATTGAACCAAGAAAAAACAATGCGGAAAACAAATACAAGACAAAGAAGAAATAATACTCACCTCAACTTTGCAAAGAAAAGTTAAAGAAATGTCCTTCGAATTTTCTGAGCCCTTGAGAGATATCAGCTTCAATGGAGAACTCAATGCTGGCCAGCCTTGAGCAATCTTTATCAACGCATCAACTCCCCCAATCATATGAGCTACTATAATCTCATCTTTATCCAAGTAATCAAATGAGTGTCTGCAATAGAAACTAAGCTGGTGTAAAAATTATAATGACAAGGTCATATAGCATATTGAAAATTGATCAAATAAATTTAGTTCTTTTTCGCTAATGACAATATGTCAGAACATCAAAACAAGGACTTGTGAAAGGTAACAAACTTACCTTGATTTGTTTGCAGTCTCTACCATAAGTCGCCTCAGATTGCAGAGGACAATTCTATCTTGTATTTTTGTTATAAACCACTGCAATGAAGACTTACTGCACAGTATATTTCATGAATCAAATAAGGTAATATGCTTATTGGTTTTTCATTACATGTATTTCCAATGTACCGAACATGTTAGCCAAGAGAGAGGGAGGGACAGAATATTTCCATTACACGTACTATGCCATTCAATATGGCTTTAAATATTCTTAATGACATTTCTGCAGAAGTAAAAAAGAATCCTTAATTATACATTCAAACTCTTGGAAGGAGGTTCTCATCTTCTCCACAAAATACGTATGCATCAAAGAAATGATATTTGGCTAGTTTTGTATTTTTAGAACTTAATTAGATCAGAAGTAGTAAGTTGTGCATTCACTTCAGATTTCCAAAAAAAAAACAAAAACAAAAGGCCATTTATGAATGTAGGCTGTACAAAAGAAGTTATAATGTCTCGCTCCTCAAAACCCTACTCTAATGAACCAAACTCTACATTTCACATATAACTCAATAGGTTTTTCCGAGGAAATTTGGTGACAGTTTCTAGTGAATGACGAGCTCCAATGCAGACTTTCTAAAATATTGTGGGGGCCTTAGCCAGTCACATAGGATCAGGAGTAGGGGTTCTTCACTTGGAGCACTCCATATAAAATTCCTACCTATACAGGAGGGGTATTTTACCTTTACTGCATTAAGTGTCACCACCCTCAGTTATCGGTGTACCAGCTTGATAGAATTCACCAATAATGCATTACATTTAAGTTCAACTTAAGGTCTAGCTATTCAACAAATTGTCCTCGGCATTTACTGTAATGTTTACATTCAGCCTAACAAGGATTATAATTCGATATTCTATATAACTTTCAAGACAAGAGGTAACTAATGGTACTTCCCTGTGATAAATGCATTCATGTTATTCCTAGTTCTTCCAAAATTTGGAAAAAAAGGAAAAAAAAAAAAATCAGTAAAAAGAAATGTTAGCCCGAGACAACAGAAGTTTAAAACTTAAGGGAAATATCAGTTATATATAAAACTTAATTGCGAAGTGTCAAGATTCTTATGGAACGAGGTTTTGAGTTGGATAGGAATACATTGGGTAATGCCCAGGAAAGTGGTGGATTTATTGGTAGGGTGGAAAGGTGTGAAGGGCTGTAAGAAGGCGATGAGTGTTTGGAAAATGATTCCTCCTTGTCTTATGTGGTGCATTTGGCTTGAAAGAAATGGGAGATGCTTCGAAGATAGAGAACGTTCTTTGAGAGATCTTAGAGTTTTTTTCTTGAGTACTTTGAGTTCTTGAGCTAAAGCTTTTGTAATGATGGATAATTTTCTGAATCTGTTTTAGCTTTATGGTGGTAGTTTTCTTTTTTGGTTCTGGAAGTTGTAGGTATTTCCTTTGTATACATCCTGTGTACTTGGGCTTATGCCTATTTCTTTGAATAAAATTTATTACCTATCAAAAAAAATATATAAAACTTAAAAGGGAAATACAGACCTGAGAGACTTTGCGGCATCAAGAATGTCAGTTATATATACATCGTTCGGAAATATCTGGATAACAATAATAAGAGCATTAATTCACCACCCAAAGAACTTGATGAGGCAACAACTTATTTCCAACAATAATAGGTATAACATAAACAAATTTTGAGAACCCACACTTGAAATCATGGCCCACTGAGGGGAACTCTTATAACAAACAAATCAAGCTAATATTGCACAGCAACCATTAAGACAGCAGAATATCTAGAAAACAATGCATACGTTAACACTGCTTTCATTCCTAAACCTGATGGCTCATTAGACTTATAACACAATGAGCTTGGTAATCTACTACAGCACTTGATACACGTGCAAGTTAGGTAGCAATTTAGAATTACACACTTCAAAGGGTAGTTAGACAAATTTGGTGAAGGTAAAACTGATCATTTCGGATTTTAACCTCTGCAACACAAGACAGTCTGTATACTTTGAAGCATAGGAGGCACTCAGACTTAATTCAAATTCCAAAATTTTATATTATATCATATTATATAATATATGTATATAGTGATTAGAAAAACACCAATGTGTAATAGATTGGTCTCATATGTAACCAGATAGAGAGGAATATAAAACCACAAGTAACAAATGACCATGTAAATACAATGTTTAATGGCTATTAGAATCCCAAAGAAAGCCGAATTTTCTGTCAACTCAACACAAATTCTAATGTCTTGGATTACAAAATTTTTACATGCAGAAGCAGTTCATACCACATCTGGGTAATTATCATTTAAAGAAGAGAAGAATGCTCGAGTGTCCATGAAGTATACTAAGCCAAAGAATTAGCCAATGTCTATGAAAGAAATGGATGAACAAATCCAATTATCCAAGTTTCTCAAATAAAGATTTAAGCGAAATCAATGTAGGTTCAATCCCCTCAAAATTCTGACAAATTCATAACCATCATTAGTATTACCCATCTAACCCATTAGTTTTACCCATATAAACTTAAAAGAAGAAAAGGCTAGTGACCTAAGCTTTCTTACCACTAAACAGGGAACTAAAAGATGACAACTCATTCTCCACCTTGCACACAATATGTAACCACCCCACATCTGAGTGGGAAATGAAATCCTCCATCACCATAGAGGATGAAGGTCTTGGCCTTTATAATGATTCCAATGTTACTTCAGAATAACATTGCAAAGATGATGATATCATCAGCAAGTAACAAATAATAAATCTCTATATATTCACCATGATCTCACTCAACACAAAACCTAGTGATGTTGCGCCATCAAAAACTCAAGATAACATTAGTATTTATTTTTTCTCGGCAAACATTGTAGTATTTCAAACAACATAATTGAACTCCATGGGATTGAATGAAACAAGATATCAAGGCAGAGTGCAAACTAAATTATTTTACTAAAAGCAGGTGAGCCAACTCTTGTTCTAAAAAGATATGGACCAAACATGAACTGGTTCCCAAAGGAGATCCCAATAAGAGCTGGTGACATGTTTTTCCCTTAAAAAGAAAAAAGGGGTCAATTATACTTTAACCATTTGTTGTTTTTGTCAAGTTTGCTTGGCCAACAAGTGGTTTAAAAATGGGTAAATTCATGTCATTGGGAATTGGCCTAATTACAAATCAGTCCCAGTTGAAAAAACTTACGCCCAATTCGATGTAACCATATAAACAAAATTACATATTCAAGCATTTAGATTGGGCATGCTCATAGGCATGTGAACTGACAAGAATTTCTAATACAACAAAATAGTTATCTACTAGACTACAAGCAAGTTCTCCAATCTGAGATAAGGGATTACTCCATTGGGGTACGGAGCCAGCCAGGAACAGGCCTACTTACCTAGTTCCTCCGGCCAGCCAGCCCACTCTGAATTGAATCAATTCAATTCATTTTGTAAGTTCGTTATTATGTGAAGTTCCAACAAAGGATTAGCCTAATGATGCATAGAAGAGTACCAGAAGAGCAAATTAAAAGACAAATCTTAACTAATCCTTGGGCTAATCATCCCATAACAAATTGGTCCCTTTGTCCACCTCTGCTATTATTAGCGGAAAGTTGATGATGAGTCACTTAGTGTGATGACACGCGTCAATAATGCACAATCAACATTTAAAAACTAAAAATAAACAATAAACAATCATCCTTAAGACAGAGCGGAGCTTCTGGCATGTGCAAAAGAAGGTTTTGTCTGACGATCTTGATGCTGTTTGGAACGTGATCCTTTCTTGTTTAGTGTAGTGCTTTTTGAGGGAACAAAATGCTTGAAGTTAAAAGGGTTGCAAGAAAATGAGTTTGACTTTACAACATTTTCTTAAGTCACTATTGACTTAAAACAACATTTTCTTAAGTTACTATTCTAGTGGTGTTCCATCAATGTCGCCATTGATGTTTATAATTTTGAAAACTTGGGTACTCTTTTAAGATATCTTGATCATGATTGCATGCTGTTTCTTGTATAGTTCTTGTGTGCCAGGGTTCCACTTCTTGCGCTTAATAATTGTTTTTACTTCTAAAAATGCACAATAACCTCCCAGATGGATCCCGGTCCCCATCAACCTCCACAAGGAGGATTGCAGACTACCCCACCACCAGACAAAGGGTGGCTGCAGTTCAATCTGCAGCCCACTGCTGGGTGGCAGCACAAAGCCTATTTGTAAGGCTTTATCAAATTTAGTTCATTTTTTTAATTTTAGATTACTTTTTGTTTATTGTTTTATATGCTTTAATTATTTCAAAAAAATAAAAAAGTCATTCTAATTTTTGATATTTTAGTATGTCTAAACTTTTACCCATTTATGATCAAATGGTATTTGCTTTGAGTTTATGAGTTTAATCTATTCAGCTGTAAGGTTGCCAATGTGTGAATTTATTTTCAAGACATGTTAATTATTATTAATATAGGTGAATTTTTACCATTGTATATTTAAGTATTTGAAGCAAAAATTTCCCTAACAACTTAAGCCATTTATGGTAGCACCCCATATTTAGGTTTTTATTATTAAAAATATTGATATCAAGATTTTTTTCATGCTTATCGTTATCTGACTTCTTTTTTTCTTTTTCTTTTTTTGTAATTCATGCTTGGGGCTTCTTGCTGGTTGCCTCACCTAGATCTTAGTAACAAACTCTTGGCTCATCACATACCATTTGCTAAATCATTGTAATTGATGCAAAGTATTAAACACTATAGTATATTATCTAATTCTTTATTCTAATGGGCAAGTATACTAATGAAGAAATCATGGAATTAATTCATATCTCAATACCTCAACACTCTTTAGCTCCATAGTCCCCTCCATAACCTCTATTAATAACTCGTGATTCACTTCAGATGGTTCAATGCAGTCCTCAATCTTCTGTTGGTACAAGCCTTCCAATTTTGGGATGTATGTTCGCAATGAAATTCTAATGCAGTTTTCAGTGAATGCAATGACTTTTAGACATGTCATCAAATCCTCAATCTGTTCTGTGGAATCAAACCTAAAACAATTGACAGAACAAACATATACCAGGCATAAGCGCAAGACAAAACACAAATGAGTAAAATGTAAATCACAGTGGCTGAATTACCATCTGTACATATGATCAAGATCCTGCAAAGACTTCAAATCTGTTTTCTTCCTTTCAATCTGATCTTCAAGTTCCAAAAGCTACAAGGTAAATGGAAATTTTCTTTATACAATATAAAGGATCACAAGGTCAATAGCTTAAATTACATGCATTTGTAAGTACAAAGCATTATAATTAGTGAATATAATATAGGATAAGCATATGCTCCATTATTTATAGTGTATGAACACAAACACTTTGACTGTATTGCATACACAAAGATTAACAAAAGATACACCAAATTGAAATGGCATTACACATCATATAGAAACCATGAAGTTTGAAATTCTTGTAAATTGGATCACATACTCTCAACTAAAAGAGACAAATCTAAATCAATAAAATTCCTAGAAAGCAAGCTGTATAAAAAAATTATATAACAAGGAAAACCTCCAACTTGTTGTCTACATGCTTATTCATCAAATTTGATCGATCTTCTCCACATGTAGGGCAAGGAACAGGTGCACCTGCTTTAGCATTCTTCAGACCCTACCAAATGGCAAAAAAATTTATAAGTTAGTCAATTTATTGAATGCGCCCAAAGGGATGCAACCCAAGTACACAAGAAGCATATTAGAGAAAGCACCCACTTAGCAGGAAGATGAGAAACAAACAGTCATAAATTCTAAAAAACTAGAATAACAAGAGTACAATAACAAAAATTCATAAATTCTTTTTCTGTTTATAAGTAAATGATTTAATTAAATAATGATAAGCATAGCCCAAGTACACAAGAAGATATACAAAGGTACACTATCTATGTGGAATCTATACAGACAAGGAAGTCATGCAAATTGAGGCCATGAAAGTCTATAGCTATGGCCCATGTACATAAAGTTCTAATAAAAAAAGCGCTTAATTCCTCTATTGAGCACTCCTTATCTTCAAACGTCCGTCATTGTGCTCCTGCCACAGACACCATAGAATACAGATAAGGCCCATTATCCACAAAACTTTGATTTGTCGAATGCCTCTTAAATCTATCCAGCTAGCCCAAAGTGCGTCCACCATAGTGGGCATGACTCAAGCTAAGTCTAACCTGCTGAACATTTCATTCCATAATACTCTAGCCGTCTCGCAGTTTAGTAAGAGATGATCCACTGTCTCACCGGATTTCTTATACACACAGCACCAATCCACTATGATCACCCTGGGTTTCCTCAAGTTATCTGTTGTTAGGATCTTACCCAAGGAAGCTGTCCACGTGAAAAATGCCACTTTGAGAGGCACCTTATGTTGCCAAATCCTCCTCCATGTAAACTGATTATTCAACGAGTGTTTAAGAGACTTATAGAACGAGCGAACCGAGAATGTACATTTGCCTGCTGGTATCCACCACAACATATCAGATGGTTGCTCGGTTCTGTGGAATATAATAGACTATAAAAGTCTTCAAAGCTGCCCACTTCTCAATCTTGAGCCGCCCTACTGAAATTAATGTTCCATTGAACTTGCTCCCCCGATATCACCATGAGATCAGCAACTGAAACTTCTTTCTCGCATGCAACCGGGAAAAAAGAAGGGAATAGGTCCTTTAGAGCACCATTTCCACACCATTAGTCACTCCAGAATTTAATCCTAGAGCCCTCACCCAGAACGAATCTTGTGTTTCGAGTAAAAATCCCCCAACCTCGTCTAATATGCTTCAGACTCCCACTCTGTAAGCCTCACTCACCTCTCTAGTACACCAACCCCTCCCCCCCCCCAAGCCTCCATATTTGCACTCAATCACCACCTTCCATAGAGTGTCCAATTCCATATTATATCGCCATAACCATTTTCCAAGTAACGCTCAATTAAAAATTCGTAGATTTCTAATACCCAACCTACCAAAGGAGATTGGAGTCATAAATTCTAAAGAGGTAGAAATAGAGGCTCATAATATTCTAGAGCCATGTTGCAGAAAACCAACATATGATCAGTAGTTTCCCCGCTCTTCTTACACAAATAACACCAATTCATCATTATTGAGGCTTTCTAAAATCATCCAAAGTTAAAATATTCTTTACTACAACCGCCCATACAAAAATTGGCACCCACGAAGGAGCCTTGTTTAGTCGTATAAAGCTTCTAAGATGCTCATGTGATACCCCATATGATAAGGATAAGGGTAGGAGGTAAATGAGATCTCACATTACTTGAAAAGAAGAAGTCCTTGCTCTCTATAAGGTTCCAATAGGGCTCCAATTAAAATTATTGACTAGTCTTTTTGGAGTATAGACCATGTGATTTGGATCTTCCATTGGGACGTTATAAATGATATCAAAGCTTATCCCAACCAGAAATGTGGAACTTGAGTCGTGCCACCTACAACGGACAGGCCCGACGAGAACGTCAAGAATTTTGAGGGGGGGGATTCATGGCTTTGTTAACTACAACTAAAGCAGGACATTGACAAAAAAGGAAAGGGGGCTCGAAGAAAATACAGGAGCTTAAAAGACTGACATGGTCAATGAATTTGGAGGGTAGTTCCAATAAGGGTAGGATAAAAGGGAAGGGGCTGGCTGTTCCCCAATGAAACCCAAGATTGTGTCTTAGAATGTTTGTGGACTTAATGAGGCAAATAAGCATCTTCGGATTCGGCACTTGCTTCGTGAGTGGAAAGCGGACATTGTGTGCTTACAAGAGACGAAGCTGAAGATGATTAATAAGAAGATTGTGAGAAGTTTATGGAGCGGTAATCATGTGGATTGGGTATACATGGCCTCTTTAGGGGCCTCGAGAGGAGTTGTGGTAATGTGGGATAGGCGGGTGGTGGAGAAAATGGAGGACTATATAGGGAGATATACGGTAGCGTGCTCTTCAAATGTGTGTCTGATAATTTCTTGTGGGCTTTTGCTGGTGTTTATGGGCCAAACTTAGACGCCAACAGAAGATTATTGTGGGATGAATTAGCAAGGGTACATAGTTGGTGGGACCTTCCTTGGTGTATTGGGGGTGATTTCAATGTTGTTAGATTCCAAAGTGAAAATTTTGGAAGTAGAAGAGTGAGACCCGCAAGCTTGGAGTTCTCGGAGTGTATCTTTGACTTGAACTTGGTGGATCTTCCACTTGCAGGGGGTGCAGCCACATGGTCAAATAATCAGACTTGGTCTCGATTGGATCGTTTCTTAATTTCACCAGAGTGGGAAAGCCATTTTCCGAACGTATGGCAAAAGCGTTTGGTACGCTAGCTTCAAACCATTGGCCTATTTTGCTAGATTGTGAAGGCTTTCATAGTGGTAGACGGTACTTTAAGTTCGAGAATATGTGGTTGAAATCGGAAAGTTGTGGAGAGGGTCAAACAGTGGTGGATTTCGTACCAGTTCGATAGTACACCCAGCTTCATTTTTGCAACAAGTTGAAAGCTTTAAAAAGAGACTTGAAGGAGTGGAATATACAGTCTTTCGGAAATGTAGGAGAAAACAAGAATATCAAGTGGATGGAAATCCAGAAATTAGAAAGACATCAAGAGGGCCGGCCGCTTACTAAGGAAGAGCAAGTGCAGAAATCTGTGCTGGTCGCAAATCTGGAGAGGATACTTTTACAAGAAGAAATGTCATGGCACCAAAAGTCAAGAGCACTATGGTTAAGGGGAGGGGATCAAAGTACGAAATTTTTTCATAGAATTGCAAACTCTCATAGAAGAAATAATAACATTGAGGTGTTCAAAATTGAGGGGGTGGAGTGCAGAGATGAGGAGGTTATTCAAAATCATGTTGTTGATTTCTTTGAGAAGCTTCATACTGAGCATGTGGGGTGGAGGCCTACTCTAGATGGACTGGTTTTTGATACTATAGGGCCGGGAGAAATAGCTATGATGGAAAAGGCTTTTGAGGAGGAAGAGGTGTATGATGTAGTAAGGAAAATGGTAAAAGCTACGGCTCCCGGACCTGATGGCTTCTCTATAGGCTTCTTTCAAAAATGTTGGGAGGTAATTAAGGAAGATCTTTTGAAGGTGTTTCAAGAGTTGTTCTCGGTTGGGAAATTTGAGAAAAGTCTTAACACAACTTTCCTTGCATTAATTCCCAAAAAGGTGAAGGCTATTGAGATCACGGATTTTCGGCCTATTAGTTTAGTGAAAGGAGTTTACAATATTATTTCAAAAGTGCTTGCTAATCGAATAAGTAGGAAGATTGTCACTAAGCCTCAAAATGCATTTGTAAAGGGTAGACAGATTCTCAATGCGGTTCTCATTGCTAATGAATGTCTGGACAGTAGACTGAAGGCTGGCAACTCAGGGATTATGTGCAAGTTAGATATGGAGAAGGCATATGATCATGTTAATTGGGATTTCCTTCTATATCTACTAGGTAGGTGTGATTTTGGAGAAAGGTGGAAGACTTGAATCAATTGGTGTATATCCACGGCAAGGTTCTCTATGTTGATCAATGGCAACCCAGAGGGTTTCTTTCCGAGTTCCAGTGGTTTGAGACAAGAGGATCTGTTATCTCCTTTACTTTTCATTACTGTTATGGAGGCACTAAGCAGGATGATCTCGGCTTTGATGGATAATGCATTTGTAAGTGGTTTCCATATTGGATCTCCGAGCAGGGGTATTACTACTATTTCTCATCTGTTGTTTGCAGATGATACGCTTATTATGTGCGAGGCTGATCGAGAATAGTTGCATGTTGTGGAGGCGTTGCTTCTATGTTTTGAAGCAATGTCTAGTTTAAAAGTGAATTACGATAAATCCAAGTTGGTGCCAATTGGGGGTGTTCAAAACATATAGGAGTTGGCTGGAACTCTGGGTTGCAAGATAGCTTCTTTTCCTATGACGTACCTAGAACTTCCGTTGGGGATAGCATCAAGGGCGAACTCGATTTGGGATACGGTGATTGAAAAAAATAGAGGAGATTGGCAGGTTGGAAGAGAATGTACTTGTCGAAAGGGGGTCGGATTACTTTGATCAAGAGTACACTTTCTAATCTACCCACTTATTTCTTATCTTTATTTCCTATACCGACAAGTGTGGCGAGTCGACTTGAGAAGTTACAGCGGGATTTTCTGTGGGGCAGCTTAGGGGAGGAGTTTAAGTTCTATTTAGTGTAACGACCCGATCCTATATTTTTTAGGGATTAATTACATATAATTTTATTAGGCCGAATAAGTGAGTTAAAACCCATTAAATGACTTATGAATAAGTTATTTATTTGAACCTAGAATTAAAATTCTATTATAGAAAATAAAAATAAAAAAACTCCCAGCCCCGCACGAAACTAGCTAGTCCCACGGCTCACTCCCATGCACATACACGTTCCTTGCCCATCTACATCTTCATGCTCGGCTTAATCGAAACCGTTTCTTCAGCATGCACGTTGACACCTCTAGGTTTATAAACAAAAAAGCCACCGAGTCGTACATCTCTCAGTGTTTTATTTGTAAGTGTAAAACTAACCCAGTTCACTTTCGGCTTCTCCACTCCGCACGTCTCCACTCACACTCATATGCACTTGCATACGCACGTACGCCCCACCCCCTCAATTTGTATACCGATCCACTTAGTGTTTGTATCCTCGTAGGATTAGGTCTTCTAGGTATAGCCAACTTCCTACTCCCCCCTTGCCTATATTTTCCAACCGAAACCTCCTGTAAAACACACACAAACCTCACCACCGAAAACAGTTTTCTGGAGTGTAAATCGAGAGACCACATAGCAGTGCAACCCGAGTCCTCCTGCTGCCAACCCGTGAACTCCACTCATCGGCATCACCTCTGCCCAGCACCACCGAAGCCTCCCTCCCAGTAACTAGCAGCCACCCACACGGAAACCACACCAAAAACACTCTGTTTTAGCTCTCCAAAACAGAGCACGTAATTCCCAGCATGAGCCATTGCACTCCACCCTCACGAGAGTTCCTCCACATAGAGAGCCCACAGAAACTGCTGTCAAGGGCTGTCCAGCATCCCCAGCCCGTCGCAAGCCTCCCACGGCTTCACAATAGGTTCTCCCTCTCCCTCACACCGTGTTTCTTCACTCTCCTTCATTTCGTCTCTCTCACTCTCCGTCTCTCTCACTCTTCATCTCTCTTTCTCTCATCTCTCTCTCTCTCAGTTTCGTACACACCCAGCCGCCGGAGTGCCACCGTCGAGTGCAACCCAACCTCACGCCTAGCTCTCGGTAAGCCCCTGCCCTTGCCTCTCACGTATGTCCTTATTCCCGAATGCATGCAACGCAGAATATGTTTTAGGTTGGTTAGTAAATTAAAAAAATGCCCTGCCCTTTTAAGACTTACAGATGAGAAATATTATTTATGGGTTGGACGTAAAGGGAGATATATACAGGTGTATATATGTATATAAATATATATATTCATATATATATGCATATTGTTTTAGCGTAATGAGACTAAGCGGGCATATTAGGATCTTACTTAGAGATTGGGTTGTTTTTAAAATTATCATGAAGATAAACATGTATGTTATTAGACTATATTCGGACTCTAAATTAGTTTGGACTTGATAATATTTTTATTAGAGCGAAGATTATATTTCTTAAGGGGGATAGGCTTGTTTCTTAAATATATTTGTGTTAAAATTAGAATGAGTGAATATCAAGTAATTGCCGATGAATTTAGAGAGATGATAGTGTTTTAGGGATTAGGAGAATTTTAAGTATTGAATAATTAAAATAGGATAATTTTAGCATTTTTACAGTTAAATATTTAAATACGGGTTCGATTGGAATATTTACGGATCTTACACGCCCATTGTATAGGTGATCGATTACGTGCGGAAAATAGTGGATTAACACTGCAAGGTAAGTAGCATGATCATACCCTTACACGTATGTACGGTAAACGATTTGTCTTTTATAAAAATATTATGCATGTATGCCCTCCATTGGAAGCCCCTTTTTACGTATCCAAGACATGATAAAAATATGAAAATCCATGATTTTATGTAAATAATTATGCATCAAGTTATTTATGAAAAATTCATGATTTTATGAAAGGAATTATGCATCAAAAGATTTATGAAAAGTTATGATTTTATGTGAGAGTTATGCATTAAAAGAATTTATGAAAAGACGTGCATGATTTTATGTGAAGATTTATGCATTAAAGTATTTATGAAAAATCAAGATTTTATGTGAGAAGTCATGCATCACAACATGTTATGAAAGAATGCGATTTCATTTGAAATCTATGATATGATATGACAAGTATGAATGTGATTTCTTTTAAAATCTATGATATGACAAGTATGCAAGTATGATTATGATGAAATATGAATGATAAGATACGTAACGGCCTATGTTATGATATGAAGACGGTACCTATGTTATGGGCATATTGCATTGCCAGGTCGTACATGCTGGTAGTGCACCCAGTATGTCTTCCTTATGTATGGATTCCACAACCCGCGGCCACGGGCAGAATCGGAATCTGCTTAGATTCGCTAACCCTAACTCACGGGGGTCAACAGTGGGTAACGGCCTATGACATGTGAAAGATAAGCTTATGTTCATGTTCATGTTATTTACGTATATATTCATGAGTATGCACGTTTTTCAAGAAACCGTATGTTTATTATGTTTACTGTATGATGTGTGCTTATTGAGTATTCGACTCATTTTAATTTATTTTTTTATGTTTTTTTAAACCACTCAGGTGATGATATTTATGAGGATGAGACTGCAGGACAGGACTTGACCCCGGGAGGCGAGGCAGAGGCCTAGACGGATTTTTGCTATGATTAAACTTTATGGTTTAAGATTTAATTANCCCAAAAACCCAAAGTGCTCAAGAAAAAAGCCCTGAGATCTTCGAAAGAGCATTCTTTGTCTTCAAAGCATCTCCTATTTCTTTCGCTCCATAAGCACCACATGAGACAAGGAGGAATCATCTTCCAAACCGATGCTGCCTTCTTACAACCCTTTAAACCCTTCCACCCTGCCATTAAATCCACCACATCTTTGGGCATCACCCAATGCAAACCTGTCCAGCTCAGAACCTCATCCCACAAAAGTCTAGACACTTCACAGTGAAGGAAAAGATGATTTACAGATTCTCCATCCTTTTTACACATGACACACCAATCAGAAATAAACAATCCTCTCCTTCTAAGATTATCGGTTGTCAAAACTTTGCCCAAAGAAGCCACCCAACAGAAAAAAGCAACCTTGAGAGGAACTTTCACTTTCCATATACTTTTCCATATACTTTGCATCTGGCGCGTTATTAAAAAGATTTTTTTTTCTAGTTCAAGTTTAGTAGTAGCACACTAGCTCCCCAAAAATTCTAAAATGTCTTTATTGGAAAGCGGGGTGTTACATTTAGTCAAGTAGGAGATGGTGTGTCGTCCTATCTCTAGGGGTGGGTTGGGTATTAGAAATTTGAGGTTGTTTAATCGGGCGTTACTTGGCAAATGGCTGTGGAGATATAATAAGGAATTAGAAGCCTTATGGAAAATTGTGCTCGAAAACAAATATGGTGGTTTAGGGGGGGTTGGTGTACTAGAGAAGTTAGAGGGGCTTAGGGAGTGGGGCTATGGAAGCATAAAAGAAGAGGGTGGGAGGTCTTCCATCATTATACTAAGTTCCAATTGGGTACAGGTTCTAGGATTAGATTTTGGAAGGATGCTTGGTGTGGTAACAATACTCTACAAGATTTGCTTCCTTTACTGTTCCAGATTGCAAGTGCCAAAGATACTACAGTGGCTGAGGTCATGGGAATCTTGGGAGGGCATATTCACTGGAATATCAATTTCTACCGGGCGGCACAAGATTGGGAGATGGGGAGTTTCATAAATTTTTATAGTCTCTTATATTCCTTTCGTCCAAACATCCAGCATGAAGATTGTTTGTGCTGGATTCCTGTGAGGAGAGGGGTATTCATTGTTCGATCCTTTTATAAAGCCCTCACACAAGAACCCGATATACAATTTCCTTGGAGAAGGCTTAGGCAGCATAAGGCACCCCCCAAAGCTTCATTTTTTGTGTGGACAGCCTCCTTAGGCAAGATTCTTACCACGGATAATCTAAGAAAGAGTAGGGTAATCATTGCAAATTAGTGTTGCATGTGTAAAAGAAGGGTGAGTCAGTGAATCATCTTCTTTTACATTGTGAGGTAGCCAGGACTCTCTGGAATAAGGTGTTCAAAAGAACAGACTTAGTGTGGGTTATGCCGGAAACAGTGGTGGAAACATTGGCGTGCTAGACTTATATTCGAGGCATGCAACAGATCAAAGTGGTTTGGAAGATGATCCATATTTGTATTATATCGTGCTTTTGGCAGAAGCGCAACAAGCGGACGTTTGACAACAAAGAGAGATCAATGGCAGAGCTAAAAGTTTTCTTTTTTATAACTCTTTGTACTTGGGCCATTGCTGTGGATTTTAATGGTATGGACCTTCATGATTTCTTAGTTTCTAATGCGCCTACTTAGATAGGGCATATGACTTTGTAATTGGCAGCTTTTGCCTATTCTTTGATCAATATTACTTGTTTACTTATCAAAAGAAAAGATTGTGATACCCCATATAATAAGAAAAATGGTAGGTGGTGAATGAAATCTCACATTGCTTGAGAATGAGAAGTTTTTGCTCGTTATAAGATTCCAATGAAACTCCAATTATATCATTGACTAGTCCTTTTGGAGTATAGGTCATGCAGTTTGGATTTTCCATTGGGGCGTTATAGCTCACAATTCAGATAGCAGAGCTTAATACAAGTATTATAGGCTGGCTAGAGTTTAACATTTTTGGCATGTCCATTGATATTGATTCATCACATTGTCAATGTTATTACTAAAAGGGGGATATTTAGCAATCCCACAAAAAATCCAATGACATTGCTCCAGCAAATATATGCCTATCAACAAAAACAAATAATCATATTGGCTTAACCAGTTTTTCAACATGCATATATTCCCCAGAAATTTATGATAATAATCATATACAATGACATTGGTAAGTGTTAGTTGAAGAAGTTTGGCCCACTATTTAAAATCAACATCGGTGAGCACTTTCTTTTCTACTTTTTTTTTTTTATAGTTAATATCAGTAAAGACTTTCTTGATAAGATAAAATGCAGTTTATAAAAGGAGCAGAAGCTATGCGTCTGTGATCATCAACAATTTTAAGAATTCCCAAAAAATTCAACTCAAATCAGCTTAACAAAGCCTTAACCCCAAACAATGTTGGTTGGTTCTTGTTCAAATGTCACTTATCCAGGAACATACCTTATTTTAACATCATGGACCAAGCATGACTGTTTCTTACCACCAAAAATGTCTAAATTAAAATTTTTTAAAAATTTCTTATAATAAAGTACTGACCTGTGAGGAGATAAAATCTAAAGCGCATTCCAATCTTTGAAGATCTGTCTCCAATTGACTAGAATCTGAAACCAGAAGAAAACAAATTTAATCAGGATACAGGGTGGTGTACCCCACCTATGTGTAAAAGCGTGTATTCTGCTCTTACTTTCCAAATTGGTTCTAGCAAGACCATCAATCTCATTGGAGATCTTGGCACTTTCGGCCTCCACCATGTTAAGTTCCTCCTTCAGACGTTCCAAGTATGCATCTATATACAAAAAAAAATCAACTTCTTTGACTTTGTCCACTGGGATCCACCACAGGTTGTATTTGAGAGGCATATATGTATATATGAAGCGAGATTCTATATCTTTTTTCCTATTTTTATAGAGACATCAACCAAGCCAATCACTCAATCTGATTCAACTGCTCTTTAAGCTTGCAATCTTGGATTAACCTAAATCATTCACTTTTGTGGGCTGAAGTAAAACCTTATAAAACATAGTATCTGCATCCTCTTTATTCCGGACATATCAACCTAACGAATTCCACATATTAGTTTTTTTTTTTTAATTAGTGAAAGATAAAGATAATTAAACGTCAAATACCACTAGGCAATAAATTTAAAAAAAGAAGATAAAAACATATAAACTACTAAAACCATTCTTTCTAAGTGTTTTAAGTCTTTACATTGCGCAGTAATCTCTTATACTTAAACATTGTATAGAAAGACTTACCCAAATCTGCAGCGTCTAAGAAACCAACGGCTGAGCACTCTGACACAATTTGCTTCACTCTGCTCTGAAGAATATCCGTCATTTTCAAAAAAAAAGAAAAATCAACAACTCAAGTATTTTCTTTTTTGCTAAGGAACGGACGAAACTGTACGAGTACTTTCGGCAGTACCTCGAGATGGAGAGCACAATCTTTGAGTAATTCTTCTGAATCTGAAGGGGTTAGTTCCGTAGCATCTTCCCCGCCACTACTGAGGCGAAGGTCTGCGAGCTCTCTCATTCGACTAAAAAGCAAAGCAAATATAGATAAATCTTTGAAAATGCAGAGAAATTAATACGAAATACGGAGAGAGAGAGAGAGAGAGGGAAGGACCTGCGGATGGTGAGGAGGTCGAGGGTTTCTTCTGAAGAGGGAATTGTTTCCATTTTGCTCACTCCCGCCCTAAGCTGCGTACATGCATTCGCAGCGTTTTGTTTCGAGAAGACGGATTTCAAATTGGAATCCCCGGGGGGCGGGGCGGGGGGAATCTCGATGTGACCAAAGCCCATGGGCTCGAGCCCTTACGAGACTCGACTTCCCACGGCCCAGACTGATGCTGCTGTATATATTTACATGGCATGTACCGTCGACTCCAAAGAGCATCCTTAATGATATTCATCCTATACTTTAAAATATATTATTAAAATCTACTTTTTCTATTTTATAGATTGATTTTTACAATATATCATACATTAGCTTCTCTATTTTTTCTTCATATCATTTAAATATTATATTTTTTAATATTTTTTGTTCATTTCAAATATTTTCTCTAACTATCAATAATATCCTCAAATGATATTTTCAATATCTCTCCATATACAATGTCGTATAATTATGTTCTATTTTAAATTAATCTAAATTTATAAACTAAACCAAATATAAATTAATTCAAAAAATAAATAAATAGCATGAGAGAGAAACTAATTTAGGACTTTTGAAGAAATGAGAAAAATCAAATAGCATGAGAGAGAAACTAATTTAAAATGTTTAAAGGATGAATAGTTTCCTCCATATCTAGCATGCTACTGTAGCAAAATGCAAAATGAAAAATGGAATACAAGATCTATTGGAGGACATTTTTAAGAGAATTTATTTATATTTTAAAAAAAAAATGTATTATAGAGGATCTATTGGGAGTGCTCTAATAGTCATTAAATTAATTTTAGAAAAACTCTAAACATAGGCGTATGGAGAGAAAGCACCGCGGACGATGTCTTACATGAAGTCAAAACACACCGTTTGGATTAAATAAAATAGTAAGTTGAAGTTGAATACGAATGTAGGCATATGAACCCCTCCTTCAACAATCTAAACGGTGAGTTTCTAATTCTTTTCTTCTTCTTCCCATTATAGCACGGTGTGTTTTGATGCGTTTGGATTAAAGCATCAACTGAGAGAGACGCCCCTTCTCCTTCCCATTATAGAACGAAACCCTAACCCTAATGCGACCCACTAGTGTCTGTGTCTTAGGATTTCACTTTTAGTTCGATTTGGTCCTACGTAACTCACTACTCCAATCAATCCATGTTTCGAATATTTTTCCCTTTGTTTCAATCCATTTTTGAACATATGTATTCTTCTCCGTCTATAGTTAAATGTAGATTGGTTGTGATGCCTTAGAACTGTTTTCTGGCTTTTCCCCATTGTTATTAGTGACTCGTTATGAGGTATTCTAGTTTATTTATATTTATTGTGCATTGGTTGACTGAAAAGACATAAATCAAGCAAAATTATGAGAAGTCATTTTTACCCTTTACGATGTTTGTAGGTTTGGTTTGGTTTTGCAAGAAAATGAGAACCCAAGTAAACTAAGACTCTATAGATGTAGGGTTTTGTTAGTTGTATCCCAAATAACTTAGATTTCACAATGTTTTACTTAAACCTTTTGTCTAGTTATTAACTTTCATTAGCAATGTATGGAGCATTAGAGATTTCCCCTTTGGAATCATTTCACCTTAGTATTGTCTTATAGGTTTTCATAAGAATTTGAAGACTCTATTTCGAAGTATAAAGGATGTAGTTTCTTGTTAGTATTCATCATCTTGGTATGAAGGGCCTCCTTATTTTTTCCCGCTTGTCCATAAGGCTCAGACCATCTCACAAAAATGTGTTAGAACTCAGATTTAAGAATGAACGGGGTTTTAAGCTTCTTTTTGTTTATTTATTGTTTGTAGCTCTTGCAAAATAATTGCAAGCTGAAATTTAAATGTGGTGTGGGATGTTGGTGATGAAGAGCATCTCATATTTCCATGGGTGTTAGGACTCAAATTTGAGAATGAAGTTTGGGTTTTACCGTTGTGACTCACATTTGAGATGCAGTTTATGTGTAGAGATCTCTCCAAATTGTTCCCCTTTACTTCTAATTTGAAAATAATAATTTGAGATCTCTTCAGATTGAAATTAATTTGAAACCCAACTAAAACAGTATCAAAGTGAGGTGGGGTGGGGGTAAGATCATCACTCAAATGTAGTATTTTGAATTTTTGAGCTTTTGGAGTGGAGTAACCGCTTGAGGGGACTTCAATATCCTCAAAATCTATGTCACTGATCTTTGAAAAATCATTGCAACCTGGGGTGGAAGAGTTTGAAGGCAAACTTCTCGATGCGACTTTATTTGTTTGCCATATCTTCGCTAGGTGTTTATGGAATTATTATAGCTTCTTCTTGATTGATATTGGAGTACTATACAAGCTACCGCTTCTTGAAACGCTTTCTTCTTTATTTTCTGGTTGGCCTTGTTCTTGTTCTTCCAGATGAAGATGGAGCCATTTGAAACATATAAGAATGATAAAAGCTTAACTTTCTCTCTTTGCCAAATTTAGTAGTACTTGAAGAGTAGTGAAGTAGTACAAATCACAGTCTCAATCTGGCAAGAGTGATTAATCTGTTGGAACCTTTTACCAAAGGTTAGATCAAAAGGGCATGTCTCCAAAACACAAACTAATACCAAAAAAATCCTATTTGTCATAGTACTTTAATTGGGTTTCAAATTAGCACCTCAAGTGTTCAACCTTGATTAATAATTTTATTGTATTGATTACATAGCCTTTGTGAACATTTTGCATAACATTAATTTACAAGATTAATAAAAAAAATAAACTAGAGAAGTCAAGAAAAAGAAATATTTCAAATCACCACCGACACACATTTCAAACCACCAACACACAACATCCAAAACCACCAAATACAAATTCTCAATCCCAAACCACCAACACACATCTCAAGCCACCACAACACACAACATTTAAGACCACCACCAACACATAACACCTAAAAACCACCAAACACAAATTCTCAATCATAAACCACCAACACACATCTCAAACCACCACCAACACAACATTTAAAACTACCACCAACACATAATATCTCAAACCACCACCAACATATAACATACTCCAATATCCTCAACTTAAACTCTTACTACAAAGAGCCATATGGCTGTATTCCATCTATCGTCTCTGGTTGTGTTTCATTCATCCTTAGTTGCATTTGTGAATGTAATAATAGAAAAAGTAAAATTTGCAATATAAAAACATACAAATACAATAAAACTTAAATGTGGTAATTGTACACTTTCTTGTGTACTCATCACTGATATTTGTACACTAAATTGTGTCATAATTACTATTTATTGTACACTTTCTTTCGTTGCCCATCATGAAATTTTGTTCATTTTCTTGCATCCCATCATGGATAAGCCTAATTGGTTTCAATTGCTTTCCAATAGTTCAGTGTCCAATCCACAAGGCTGATAATCCAAAAAAACAAATTAGTTCACAAATAAGTAGAAATATAATATATTATCAAATACTCAAATATAGTATATTATCAAATACTCTCAGCAGTCTGATTTTTTTCTTATTATTATTCTTTTTAGCAGCCTTAATTTTGATTTTCTTCACTTGTTCCTCCATTGTCGACATCCTCCTCTTAGACATGAGTCTTCCATTGCCTCTGAAAATATGAAGACTTAAGTTATGTTGGGAGGGAGAGATGAAATTTCTCATCTCTATCTCATCTCATCTCATCATTACATCTTTTTCAAATTTTCATATAAAATATAATAAACAATTCAACTTTTTTAAATTTTAATTTAACTTTTTCAAATCTCAAAATAATAATAATATTAAAAAATAATATTTTAAACTTTCATCTTAATACTATTCACAAAATTTTCAAAAATTTTCATCTTATCTCAACATCCAAACCTAACCTTAGGCTTGGTTTGGGTAGTGAAAGTGTTTAAGAATGTTTGTGAATAGTAGTGAAAAAGTAATAATAGAATATTGAATAGTAGTAAAAAGTAGGTGAAAAGTAATGAATAGTAAAAAAAGTAGGTGAAAAGTAATAATAAAGTAAAGAATAGTAGTGAGAGTGTTTGAGAGTACCTGAAATACTCTCGGTACCCAAACAAGCACTTAGTACTTTTTAGAACTTCCTTCCGTGGTTGCATTCATAGTACTTACTTTAACATTGGAAACTATGGGGTTGGGCTTCAAGGTGAGGTATTCATCATTGATCGCATACAACTTCTCAACCATATCCTTAGTATATCCATCGCACGACGCTGCATTTGTTATTACCTCATAACAAATTTTCAATAGACTTTTATATCTAACAATTTCAGGCCTCTGATTAGCAACATCATAACTGCTCGAAATAATAGTATACTTACATTTTATGTCATTCCTCCACTGGTCCAATATATATTTTTCCAGTAACCCACCAACTTTTCTAGTTGAAAAGATGGCAAAAATATGTCTACACATTATATCTCGTATCTTAAATAATCCGCATACACACTTCGCCTCACACTCAACTTTTAATAACTTGGCCTCATTAAAGTATACAATATAAGTACTCTCTTTGATGAAATCTTCGACCATAAGTTCATCATTAACAGAGTAAGTTGCGATTACTCCATCTTGTTTTTTAAAATGACAATGACAATATATCATCTCATTATCTCTTGTTAAAACTCTCTAAATTTGACATTTGTGTACACATCTTGAAAGTTCTTCTCAAGTGTTAAGTGTGATATACAAGGAATGGTGAAGATAAATAAATGGAAGTCTACTTGGTTTTTATTCTCAATTTTTTCTTCAATGCAATATCGAACTGATCAACAAATTCTTTGAGGTTTGTCCTAGCATGCACATAGCTATCAAAAAAACCATTCATGCTCTCACTACACTGAGTTGTACTTATTCCAGCCCAAAATGAATTCTTCAAATATACCGGCACCCAAAACTCTCGCTTCGCATATAAGTTTTGCAACCATGCATTTTCATGTAAGTTGAACATTGAAATGATAGTAAGGGAGTTATAGATAGAATATGATAACTTATCTTTCAGGCCATTTTTGTATTGACTATGGGGCACCAAAGTTCTCAAGGACCTTTCACAGTATGTGCCACAAGCAATATCTATGATACATGTTAGGGAACACAATGACGATGTATTTTTCATTATGTGATCTTGATCTTAATAATAGTATTCGGCACTTTTCTATTCATACATTCCTATCAAGTTTTAAATAACCTTACAAAAGATTCTGTATTCTCACTTGAAATAAAACTTGCGCCCAAAAGTATTGACTGTCCATAATGGTTTACACCCACGAAAGGTGCAAATGACATTCCATATCTATTCGTCAGGTATGTGGTATCGAATGTAACCACATCTCCAAAATATTTGTATACCCCTCTACTATGGGCGTCTACTCAAAACACTTTCATCATTCTATCATCATCATCCAAATCTATAAGGCTGAAAAATACATCATTCTTGCTCCTCAGTCTTCTAAAATATTCATGTAGCGCTTGAGCACCATCTTTACCAACGTAGGTGTCATGCCTTATCAATATAGTTACGATAATCTTTTTCTCAAAATAGTAAGTTCTCAAACCTACCCACATCAGTTACAAGAACTTGGAAACTCTTATTCATTTGTATATCAGAATGATCATTAATATCCAGCACCCTCCTAATGGACTCATTAACTTCTCTATTGCATCTGAAAAATTAGATCTTCTTGGACTTAACACATGATTGTGTGTGTTAAAGACCGATGTGAGTTGAGCTACAGTTGAGATGAGTTGAATTAAGATTTTTTGAGTTATGTGTGAAGAGTATTGAGATATGTAAGTTGAAATGAGATGAGATTGTTTTAAAAATGTGTGTGTTTGTTTATAGAGATGAGATGAGAATTTTTTTATTTGACTTTTTTTGTAGTACTCGATATGACTTCAATGGAACCCACTTAGCAACTTTATGCACGTGAACAAGATCCTTTAGATAGACCCCATGGATGGAAGTCATTCCCTTGACAATTTTGTCCCCTCCTGAATACTTCCGATTATTTGACAACAAAAATTTTATTTTTTTGTGTTCTTTATATACTTTGTGTTATGTTTCTTTTCTCCCCAATGGAGATAGAACTAAATGAATTAGGTGTGCAAGTCTCAATAATTATTTCAGTATTTGCTATTAATTGATATCAAATATGAAATAAAAAAATTACATGACATTATTAAACATCAATAGAATAATAAAATAAGTTTTATATTTTAAAATAATTGGGTAATATGTTGGGTAATATAACATTAAATTTTATTATTTAACTCACAAGTCGGTAATATATTGAGTGAATTAAAATATCTATTTATAATAATGCATACGTACGAAAACTACTACTTTTCAAGGTTATTAATTAATTATATAATAACATCACATCACTAAAGTACGTAAACAAAATGACACATACACCACTACTTTTAATTAGACGTTCAATGACCATTTTTATTTTCTCACATAAGTATGACAATCTCATCTCTTGTTGCCACTATAACTTTTACTACTCAATAATAGGGAGCTGAACCCTACTCCAATACCAAAATAACCAGTCGTCGAAAGTCATCGTTCTAATGACATTATGTAGCACATAGCATGCTGTCACGATGAGTCCTTGCAGCCCAACAGAATAATGAGGCATTAAGCTTAAAATTTTAAACCGTTTTTTAAAAATCCCAAAAGTGCGTTCTATGATATTATGAAGCGAAGAGTGATAATAATTAAAATAGTCTTTGTACCCTCGAAATTGACGCTGATTATGGCACTCATTTTTGTGGTAGCTTTCTCGAGGATACGGAGACAAAATCCTCCTAGTGCATGAGAAAGCAGAATTGGCTAAATAATATTTACTTGAAAACATAGATTCGTACAGTTACATTAAGATGACTTGAAAGATAAAACTTATGACAATTGGGCGAATCCCTAACTCACCGCATGGAGAAAGACATGATCATCATGTACAGTTTTCTCTCATTCGGTGTATACAAATGTGAAATTCATATTGAAGTCACATATACACAATATATTTTGGCCAACTCGCTCATATCAGTTTCTATATGCCTTACGTACTGACGTTAATACTACGGAGTGCATGATAGTGTCGTCCATCGCTCCAATACATTGGTGTCAACTCAGAAATAAAATCACATGTGTAAAAAATTACATTAAATATATTTAATTATTGTTTCAAATCTAGTAGTTTGAAAAATAATTTTTTGTCGTAAATAACTGAGAATTCCTTATCCCAAATCATGAAATATTTTAGTTGTTCCTTGCAATATATGGATACACCTCCTCTGTGAAATTTGCCCTGATAATATGTCTCCCAAGTTCACATAAGGACTTCATCACTCTTCTTACATATTTATTAATTATTTGGGTTTAATGTTGAAATTGGTCACCAACAATTTATTGGGCCTGTGCGTGGCCCACAATTATGCAAAACATCGCGATAGATTCCTCCACGGTAACCGATTGTCTAGAATCTCACAAAAAGTGATTTCCACATAACAACGAGCATAATACACGAAATGTTGATACCTCAATCCGAAACATGTCTTTACAATTATCTGAATGTCCATTCAAAATTTCTATAATATATTCATCTCCTTGAATGCCTATGCTGTGTTGTGGTATTTGGCGATGCCATCCTAGATTACATAATATTATCTTAATAATAACAATTAGCTCAAGCACTTCGTACTCATCACCACTAGAACTTCCTTCATCATCACTACCTACAGCTTCTTCACTCTCTACTAACCAATTAGGCTCATTATCTATTATCTCTTACATGCTCAATGAAACAGTTATAAAAATTGTTACAATGTTAGAGCTTACAATTTACAAAATAATATATGGATGGGTAGGAATATGAACGAAGCTTGAACAGCTTGAATGCGAGGTTAACTTCATTTTTTAGGTAGTTTCAAAAATAAAATAAATAGTATAAAATATACATAACATCATTATATAAGGAAATAAGTAGACTATCATTTAGAAATAAGCAGACATCTCATACAGCAAGAACAATACGAAAATCAACACAAAAAATGGGCATAAATTAAATTTGATTGAGAAAACACTCTCCATTAGTGGAAGAAATGTAGCATCAACTAAAGATAGAACATAATTTTAGAGCAAACGTAGAAAATATAATTTAAATTTAAATTATTTGTTTAGTTGCAATATAAGTATAAAGATTTCAGACCTGATGATTTGACGTAAAATGTTAAAGCTATCCCTTCCTCCACCAGAATATCCTCTAGAGCTGCTCCATCCTTCACTAGAAAGAGATGCAAAGTAAGAGATGATGTTAGAGCCTAAAAATGCACATGATTTTATGTTAAGCAAAAAATCTTGAAAAAATGGTCGTGTCTAAAGCCTTTATTCCCAAAAAATTGTGCAGTTTCCTTATCGTTTGTATATTGAACCAGCTACCCAAATTATTTATGCAATGCTTTGTGTGATATCTTCCAGTCAAACAGACAAGTAACCCTTATTCAAATGTAATCAATAAAATCGGCTTAACTGTGTGTGTACTTTCAAGCGATCGATATTTATATGTAGGATTAACTTCACAATGACAACATAACAGATTGATCTATGAAATTGTTCGGGTCCTCACATGCTACCAATAACTACGATTGGTATAAGTCACTAGCAATTATTTATGATTGGTATAAGTTAGTAGCAATTATTTATGGTGAGCTAAGTTATGGTTGTTGGAAGTGAGGATGAGGTGTAGATACTATTTATGGTTGTTCTAATTGTGATACCCCTAAATTTCATTTGGGATCGGACGAACATTTGAAACGTCGAGACATGCAACATAAGATTACCTGCCTCCGTTCATGACATATAAGATGCAATATTTATAACATGCATCCATCATGCAATATTCGCAACGAATAATTTTTTTCTCTTTAGTAATACTATGCACCAAATTGAAATATCTCAAATACTTAAAATATACTTCATACATAATTACATACTAAAAAATTAAGATCACAACACTAGTCCAAAATAGCTGCGATAAAAGAGTGTTAGAGATTGAACTCCACAAATACAAATAGTAATCTGAGGTAACTATTGTACTATCATCTACGTTGCATCGTCACTTAGTCGACCGTTTCCAATTGGTTGATTTTCGATTCTCCTTCAGATCCTGTAACAAGATATACCACTTAGGGGGAATGGTAGTTGAGACTATCATAGTAAGATTTGATTACGAATATCAGCAAGTTAACAAAAAACATTCACACAAGTTAATGCTATATGTATGACAGTAAAAGTATGAATGCATAATCAAAATCATAAGTAATCATAGTATAACTTGACATACAATATAACATAACTAATATAACTTAAACTAAAGCGTGAACTGAACTTGACTTGCTTAAACTAAGACTTAGTTTGACAGGAATTTGATCTAAAACTTGACTTAAAATGAACTTAAAATGACTTCTTTACTTAATTTGAATTGAACTTGAACTTGAATTTTGAAACTTAATTTAACTTGAATTTGAACTTGAAATGAAATTTAATTTTGCATAAACTTGAATTGATTTCTTTACTTAACATAAACTTGGACTTAAATTCTGACAATCAAAATGATTCCGCAAGTGGTTTTGTCAGGAATAGTGAACAATCATAATAATTTTGCCTAACATATTTCATCAGAGATACTTAGACAATTAGAATGATTTCGTCATGAGTATATACATAACTGAACTTAAACTAAATTCTGATAATCAAAATGATTTCACTAAAAGTACCTTGCGTGAATTACAAATGGAGATGCCCAGACAATCATAGTGATTACATTATAAGTATCCTAGACATAACTGGCTTGAACATAATTCAAAAGATATGACTTACTTGATATAGAAACATTTCGTAACACAACATAACATGTAGTAGACAACATACTTAACACGACATACTTGCAACAGTGAATACTACATCACATGACATACATGTAACAGATTGTATACTTAACATGACATACTTGCAATGTATAGCAATACGTGATAGAATATCTTGTGTAATAGATGAATAATTTATGACAAAATAAATTCTATTTAACAGATAAATATAAAATGACTTGTCATGACACATATGATAACATACATACATACATACATACATATACTGTAATTCCTTATTAGTCATACACATTAAACTGATAGTAGGTTAAAAACTAACTTACCTCTGTCTTTATTTCTAGACAAAACTCAAGTGCGATCATGAGAAACTGAAAGTAGTAATTTCTAAAAGTTAGAACTTAATCATTAATAATTAGAAATATGAAAAAATATCAAATTAGAGTAAAATTACTATTTTACCGTATATATGTAAGAAAATGACGATTTTACCTATAACTTAAGGATTTTACTACCTAATTTCAAAAATCACCAAAATTTACATACCTCATATAACTTTTGTCCTAAACTTAAATATCAATTCAGAATAATTTAACACTAAACATAATCATTAAAACTCTATAGGGCCAAAACTTACATAGGCTATTTTCCTTAATTTTTGTTGCAATTTTTTCAAATTTCAAAACTCATGATTAAACCATAAAGTTTCTCCTAATATACTCATAACATATTCATAAAAATAATCATGTCTTGAATCATGAATAAAAGTCATCAAAATCACTAAAATCATACTTGAACTGGCCGATTTTTCTTCTGAGTTCAAAACAGATTTTTGTTTCTAACTTATTTTGATCAACCTCTTGATTTAAGACTTAAAAGATGTGATCTTCTAATCAAAATATCACATGGTTTAAAAAGGTGTCATAAAACAAATCTAAACTCTAAACTCAAGATCACATGATTAAAAGTAACCAAAACATGAATTTAGCCGAGAACATTATCACTTTGGCCTAACCGAATATCTAATTGCACAAGATTTTATATATTTGAAACTAATATGAAATATCTTCAAAACAACATTCTAACATGTATATAAGAGGCTTAGTATACTCAAATAAAAATATCAAAGCCATTGGAATAAAATTAAACCATAAAAGATTTAAACTTTCTCAAAACAGAAACTGTTTTTCCTCTTCCAGTTTTTAAGTTTCTAGATCAAAAAAACTCTATCACCAAAACTTTTAATCATGCAACAAATCTTTAACTAATAATTATATATACATGTTAACAGTACTCCATAAAAATTTCAGACCAAGATATATTCATTAGCTTGGT
Organism: Pterocarya stenoptera; assembly: GCA_003123785.1. NCBI lineage: Eukaryota > Viridiplantae > Streptophyta > Magnoliopsida > Fagales > Juglandaceae > Pterocarya > Pterocarya stenoptera. Next base: position 118,321 of record QEOT01124276.1, on the reverse strand, counting down.
CAGAAACTCCAAAATATAACACACTCTCCAGTTTATCGCCCAGAATGACCTTTCTGAGGTTTAAACAATTTTTTACCAATCAAATAATTTTAAAATGAAATAAATAAAGTATCCACATAAACTACATTAAAAAATGAACAACTTTCGTGAGAAAATTTTGTGAAAAAATACTTACAAAAGCTTTGAATCAGCGTGCAAAAGAGATAAGAAAAACTACTCAAGAGTGTCTTTTGTGTTCTATAAAAAAAGTGTAAATGAGGATTGTTTTTTGTGGGAAGTGGATGGGAGAGCCTCTTACACAAGTTATGGAAAGTGATAGGACTGAAAGAAAGATTAAGTGTTGGCTTTTTCTTCCTATTACAATAAATAAAAATTAGCCCAAGATCTTTTCTCAAGGTGGAGTGTAAAAGTATAAAAGTGAGGTGGCCCTTTAGCTTTGTACTTCAAGACTCTTTTAAGCCCTTAGTTTGTAAAGATCTGGCCAGCCAAATGGGGGTACAAAATTTCGCCAAGAAGCAATGCTAATGTGGTCAAATTCGTGGGTTTTAATGGGTCTAAATCGAATGAGCCTAAATTTTAGAGTTTTAAGAGGGTTTGGGTTGTTATCAAGTTCAAATCCAATATCACTTGACTCAATCAATTTTTCAAGGTTAACAAAGTTGGATAATGATGTTCTACCACAAATTTGAAAGATTAATAGCATGTTGAAGTATTTTAATTAAGCGATTAAACACAATGCTAGAAATTGATTCATTTACGTTTTGAAGGTTAACTTTATGGTTTGGATAAAACTGTGTAGGATTTTGATTTTAATCATGTTTTTGGGTTTTTTGTTAGACTCCAACAATATAGGATTTCACTAGGATGAAAAACCTCTTTAGTTTGTCACAATTTGATTGGTCAGATGGAATAAAGTTTTTGTTTAGGTGATACAATCTCACACATTGATTCCTTTAAATCCATCAAACGTTCTTCAAGGTGCCAAGTGCCTAATACTATTCATTATGTGTGGCTAAGATCTTACCAGGTGTCCAAATAAAACTTCTCTAAGTTAGTTTGGATATTCTACACAGTGATTTTTAAAGCACTACACTTGGTGTGCTTACTAAGGTTACTATTCATTTCAAAAAGTGAATAATAAACTTAACTTTGAAAAAATCCTAAATATTCATATTAACATACAGTAAAAATCATTTAACAAAATTCAACCACGAAATACCCTTAAAAAAGATTTCACAATTCGAAACAGACGTTTCGTTCAAAAATATGAAATTGGACTTATTGCGTCATAAAATTCTAAATAATCAACTGAGTGTAATGGCGCAGACCATAATGCATTCTAACACTTATAACTACCTCAAATAATTAGAATCGTATTTTTGACACCACAATGAGTGATAACATTGACTATGTTAACAGACTAAAACTTATGTGATTGGTCGATTTGTGAAAACTTATGGGGTTTTCACGAGATTCCTAAAACCAATAGAAATTCTACAATTGAATTTCTAGCGGTCTATTACACTAATAGTTTGATTATTCAACATGATTATTCAAACTTGATTAATTATTCAATGATCATAACTAGCCAGCTAAAATGAGATGAACTTGGCATGCATGCCATATATATATGTATATATATATAGACTTTATGCTTAAAAGCTCAACTAAGCGAATTATGTTGGAATTATTGTACCTTGTAAAGATTTGTCTCACAATGCCAATGGGTTCCCATCTTTTTTTCCAGTAGGAGTATCATGTTTTGAATTATTATTATTATATTTATATTATTTCTTTGTTCACCTTGATTAGGAGAGTACAAATACATGATCTGATCCAATTTATTAAAGTCCTCATACGTCATGTGGTAAGTCAACCTCACATTTCCAACTACTAGTATAATAACCCATGAGATCCTGAATAATAATTCATGTGATGTCTACTGGAAATTACAATGCAGAGGCTCTTTGATATAAAAGTCATCCAGCAATAAAAGCCTCTATATTCAACAAGCATCCAGCAATAAAAGCCTCTCTACTCACTTGTTCATGCAATAAAAGCCTCTGTTCACCATAACAAATATTTGTACAATTTCTTGTATCATTCCACCTACTACCAGCAAAGTCATCCAGCAATAAAATCTCATACCAAAGTCTCACTTGCTACCAACAACAAATATTTTCATGTATTTATTGTCACATATCCTCATAAGTATTTATTTTCATGTATTTATATTTGATGTAAACTACTCATTATAAGAAACATCCCAAATCAGTCAGCCACATAAATTTTCATATCAACCATTCCAAACAGTACGAATAGCAAATAACATCTCATAAAGTACATTCATATAAAGTAATTAATAATCTTTAATACAAAATGACATAAAGCAAATGACATAAAGTAGTAAAAATAGATATCAATAATGCATGACCCATGATTGCCTATACTCATCATCCAAGGCTAAAAAGCCCTGCTGGACGATGGGATCACGTAGTTCATTGAATGCACGAAAAAAGTTATTTTCTGACAATTTTGACTAAATCACTTGCAGAAATGCCACATAATGCGTGAACGGATCCCATCCGTCATCTCTGTCCATGGTCGGCGTCGAGCTCTTGCTATGCTTTGCTGCGGAAGCCTGAGCTCTCTCCTTATAGCACATCCGTGGTGCTACTGTTGTTTTCCTCATCTCATCGAGGAAGTTCAATAACTCCTCATCGAGCTGGCTGCTTCGCCCCCTCTTATTTTTACAGTGACGTGACGTGTGTGTCGATAGTCCCGTAGAAGGTGTCCCCATGGAAACATCCATGTCATCAATATCAACATTCACTCTCGACTGCGTGCCCAGTGTGGGGCCCTAACGTTGCATTTCTGCATTAAGCCGACACTCGTCGTCACTAGTTGGCACTGGTTTGGTTGAAGAGTGTTGAAGTGTCCCAATGGCGACTGACGTGCCAAAAATGGTGCAAAACTCCGCATACTTTGGGCACCCTGCCTTCTAAAAATACTTCTAGTCTGATTTCACCTAGTTCAAATATTGGTTACCAAGACAATGAGATAAATTAAAGAAAACATGTATTGATGTAGTAACTTGACTATTTTTTTCATGTAAGTTTAATTAGCTTACCCTAATGGTATTTGCCCAGTGCTCGTCACTAGCTATCACCGTTTTGGTGTCAGGATCCCATCCCATACCTGTTTGCTCTTCAGTTGGTTCGGATCAAACGCCTTTGTGCATACAAAGTGTGGTCCCTACTTGTGATCTTCCCTGCCCATAATGCGTCACTAAGACGTCCCCATACATCATCTCAATCAAAATATCCTCCATCACATCCGCCCATAACTCACGATCAATGTGTGTATTCTCCTGATCATCCATGTGAAATAGCTAAAACCGCAGATCAAGGATATATAGAACATAGCTATGTGAAAGGATGATGGATGCAGATGAATGATGAATATAGAAGGCTAGTGATTAATTGTAGCAACTAATATGAATTAATGCATATGGAAATATGAATGTTCTATAATTTATAAACAATGAATGTCGGCCATACCTATCGATGGTGAGTTACGCGACACGACCATAAGTCGTAACGCTAGGAAAGCAACAAACGAGTTTAGAACTGGCATTGAATACAATTGGTAATGTGAAAACCCCCTCTCCCAAAATATATCCTGAAATGTAGGTATTTAAGTTCAATAATTTCAAAATAATCCAATTTCAGTTGTTGTGTTAACCTGAAAATAACTCCAGCTAAATTGGACAAGCAAAGAACATGAATTAGACAAAGGCTCCTACAGTTTAGCAAATTAAATAAGCAAAGAACATGATTCAAGTTAACCATGAATGCCTATAAAATAGCATTCATGGTTAACCATGTCATTTATCACATCAAGTGAAGAGCAGCTAGAGACAGTAGAGAACTAATAACAGATGGGTTATGGACACCAGAATTAATAACCCCAAACCTTTTTCAAATTAGAACATAGCTCAGTCATAGTTGGTCAAATTAGAACATAATCATCTTTAAGTATAAGCTCATATTGGGGATTAAAGTTGGGTTGAGTTCAGAGCACAGAGCTACCAAACATAGCATGTTGTTAATAAATTCTATTACGAAGAAATAAAAGCACATATATGAGTATAAATGGAGGTGAGAAATTTAAGATGGACATCCTACACAATAAATAATTTGTCACAGTAGCATTTATCATTCTATTACTTTCTTCTAGCATGTTGAGTAGATAGTCAGTACATTACTTCAAAACAATTCCATAGTTTCCTTTATCTTTTTAAAAACAAAACCCCAAGTTGCTAATCCCCTTTTGTAATCTAGGTTCAGGGTTAACTACATATTGCTATCTTAATGCAGCAAGAAATAAGGATGGAGCCCATAGCATAAATTTTAGATGGACTAGGCTAGGAGACAAGTTTTCTTTTTTAAATACAGTAGATGAATTATAGCACACTAGCAGATGGCTTATACAAGGTGCACTAATTGAGTTACAAGCAAAAACAAAACAAATTGGCAATGCTCTTGAGGATTCCTTTACAACTATAGCACTTGTCGATGGGTAAAACAAATATTCCATACCAATTAAGCATTTTCATATCTCCAATACATTTTCTTTGATATTAATATCAAATGATTAACAATGTGTTCTAGAATGTAACAACCATGGTAATGAGAAGAATCTCTTTCCCTCCCACAACTTATATCCAATAGACTAATGAGCAAATGGAATACTTGCAATATTGAGTCCAAATAATTAACACTAAACTTTGTTTTGCTGAGTTGAGGTTATATGAAAGATCATTTTGAGGATAGAAGTAAAAATGCACACCAAAAGAATGCACTAGGTGCCAAGACTTGAGGTAATAAACCAAGCTATATTGGAATGATAAGAAACGGTTTTGTTGACGTCAACATATAGAACCAAATCCAAAGTCTATCACCATACAGGTAATTCTTATTAGGAATTGAATTGAACAGCTACAAATCAATTTATGTCCAATGAAACAAAAATGTGAATTGGAACATAAGTTCCACATTGACAGAGTGAGAAAATAGTTCAAACAAAAAAGAGAGTAGTCCAAGGATAGTACTATTTTTTGATTAATTAGAGAGCTGGCAAAAAAAACGAATTGGAAACTATAGTTTGACTCGATAGTATGGTTCACAAACACCTCGAGAGTAATGGGGAAGTTATAAAAGTTGGTTAGACTCCATAATTACCCAGAGCATTCAAACTCAATTTTAAGCAGGTTACGTAGCTTGAAAATCAACGACAGTCAAAGGAGATGAACACAAACGAAATGATAAAACTATTATTTTCAAGAATAATTATTGGGAGGCCAGATTCATATTGAAACTAATTTGTAATTCTAGCTGAAAATAATTATTATTTTGGTTGAAACTAATTTGTTTTCAAGAACACAATACAGTTTCTGGTTGAAAATAATTATTATTCTGGTTGAAACTAATTTGTTGCCTTGTTAGGAGGTCAAATTCATATTGAAACTTATGTACATTTTAAGTGATATGATGATATCTAGGAATCAGCTGTTAATAAGCAATCTGGTTGGTAATTTTCAAGAATTCTATGATCTGTTTTTCTAGTTCAATGTTCTGGTTGGCAAGAAGCTACATTGTGTGTTACATTTCAATGATATATTAAACCAACTCCTAGATTATATATCTCTAGCGGTGAAAATTTTTATTAACCATCGTCAAGATTTTATGGAATTGCATCCATCAAATAAACTAAAGCAATATTTTTCTAACATGAAAATACATATAAATCAATTAAAAAAATATAAAATACTATTTTTTCAATGGCTACTAATATTCATGCTTTTCAACCATTATACTGACTAGGGTGGGCCCAAATATTTTATTTACAAGAGCTTTCTCCTTTGTTTTATCATAACACATTGCTCATTTGAAACTTAATTTAAAATTGGCTTGAATCTTATACCCCAGGCCAACTTAACTGATATTAGATGTTGATTGACATATTACGTTTTTATGACATCTTTTGCACTATACCACCATTTTATGGAACCATCTTGATATGAATGTAAAGAATGTAAAAACACAGTGTTGGCTGAACTACTTTTGAATTTCATTGTATGTCTCTCAAGTTTTTCCAGAACATCTAATTTAGTTTTTTTTCCTACTTGGCTAAATAAAAGTTGTGACTTTATTCAGAACGGTCGTCCTTTTGGTGCAACACTAGATTTCACTTCAAAAACAAGTTCAAATTCTTGTAAATCTGATTGAGTTTGGAAAGCTCAGATGTGGATTCAGTGAATACCAATATGCAAATAAGAATAAGTTCTGGATCTGGACCAGATGACGGACAAAATCATTGGGAGACATTTATGTATGGGGGGAAGTATTGAGCGATGGGACTTCACAGGATGGTTCTATGGTTCTCTGAGCCAAATTCCCACAAAAACTGATGTGCTTACTCACATGTCCTTGGAGTCTAATGTTGTTCTTGATGTTCACTAGATTGCTTGTGGTGTGCGACATGTTGCTCTTGTAACAAAGCAAGGCGAGATTTTTACCTGGGGAAATGAATCTGAAGGTAGGCTTGGTCTTGGGATTGGTAAAGACTATAGTCGCCCCCATCTTATTGAGTTCCTAGCAATTACTAATGTAGATTTTGTTTCATGTGGGGAGTATTATACTTGTACTGTATCTACATCTGGTGATTTGTTTACTTGGGGTGATGGTACTTATAATGCTGGACTTCTTGGTCATGGAACAGATGTTAGCCATTGGATACCTAAAAGGGTTACTGGTCCATTAAAAGGACTTCATGTTCTATTTGTTGCATGTGGCACATGGCATTCAACATTGGCAACTTTCAATGGAAAATTGTTTACATTTGATGATGGAGCATATGGTGTTTTGGGACATGAAGACCGCGAAAGTGTTTCATATCCCAAGAAGGTACAATCATTGAGTTGAGTGATTTTTGTTGCCTTATTATTAATTTTGTAAAGGGTTTGGGAATAATTGAAAAAAGAAATTAGCAAACTTAAAACTCAAACTCAAAATCCATTAGCAAATTCAAATTGAAAACCACTAGAATATAGTACTACAAAGCTATGGTTCATTCTATGTGCACAAACAGCCCTATAGATTCCAACATAGAACGTGTTAAAAGCATAAAATACCCATTCAGCAAAATTTTCAATTGGGTAGTAGGGAGACGAGGCATTCTTACCTGGTAGGACCGAGTCTTCAGAGCCACTGTGGCTGGCTTCTAGGCTCGACGACGTTTATGGCCAGAGTGTTAAGGACTTCGGTAAAGTTCCTAAACATTATGTTCTCCACGTCTAGGAGCTCCTTGAGATGACTGAATGTCTGTTCCTCTCTTGCTTGATTTTCGATCAATGGTGACAAATGTGACAATTTAGACAAGGTGAGGTTAAGTGTTTTAGCTAGATGAAGTGTATGGAGTGATGGAAAAATGGCTAAGTGTTTGGGCTCCAATGGATGAAAGTGCACAACAATAGTGGCAACTAGAGTTGGCGCCACATTGGTGACTTGGTCTAGGGTTTGGATGATGTATTTAGGGTTTAGGAGATGGAAGATAAGATTAGGGTTTGGATGTGGTTCGGCTATGGCTTGGCCGAATGGTGAGTGAGAGTTTTTAGGAAGTTTCCTAAAAACTTGGGATTTGATTTTGGATATGAGGGTGGCCGGCCAAGTGGAGTGAATGAGTTAACTAGGGTTTCCAAGTATGGAAACCCTATTATGGAAAGTATGAGAGGCGGCTAGGGCAATTCAATAAGGCAAGAGTGTTAGCCGAATTTGAATTGGATGGATAAGGTAAGTATGTTTCGAATAGGGCTAGGTGGATGGAGGGAACAACTTATGGAAATTTGACAAACACTAGGGCTGGCCGAAAATAAGGTTTGAATGGATTGAAAGATAAAACAATTGATGAACACCAAGAACACAAAGAAGAACACTCAAGAACAAAGTATAAATACTTGAGAACTTGAATGAACCAAATAAAGTAATTCAACAAATGATTCACGAATTGCATAAGTGTTGAATAAATCTCATATATTGATAAATAATCAAGAACAAAGATAAACAACTTGGATTTACGAATTGCACCAAGTTGGAAAATAAGATAAATGAATTACTCAAATTCAATGAATTGCATGGAGTAATCCTCTATTTGGGATTCAATGAATTGCACCCAAAAAGTCCAAGTGCCTAGCACCGAATATGATCTCTCGACAATGGTCCTCACTCTAGTCAATTTGTCAAAAGATCCTAATGGAAGATAGAGATGTCCTTTTTATAAGCAAAACAATTAGAAAACTCCCAATAGGTCCATTTGAAATAGAATAAATAAATAAATGAAATAAATCAAGATCATGGCATGGATCACATGGCCGTGGCATGCATGAGTCAATGGTTCGGCTAAGGTGGTGCATGGTGGTCCTCGGTCTGGTCCATGACTAAGTGGCACGTCATGACTAGCTGTGGTACATGGCATGGTGCCATGCAAGGCCCGGCTGGTGGGCATGGCATGGTGCCATGTTCGGCCTGCTGATGGTTAGCCATGTGTGCCTATTGCAAGGTATGAGTTGGAGTCATGCGCCGGATGGCATGCCTGGTGGGCATGCCATTGATCTGCTTGGCAAGGTACGGGCTGGGGCCGTGAGTTAGATGGCATGCCTGGTGGGCATGCCATCGGCCTGCTCTGCATGACATCGGTTGGGGCCGTGCACTGGATGGCATGCCTTCCAGGCATGCCACTAACCTCGCTGGCATGCGGCATGAAGGCCATGAGGCTGGGCGCATAGCTGGGCGTTGGGGTATGGGCGTGAGCATGGGCGCTGGGGGCTTGGGCGTTCACATGGCCACGTGGCCAGTGTGCTGGGGCAGGGCCACGCAGCCAATGTGCGTGCGCAGGGCGACGAGGCCTGTGTGCGTGTGCAAAGCCACGTGGCGCATGGGCGTGCGTATGCCTGGCCGTGCGTTGGGCTGCGCATGGCCACTAATCTCGTTGGGCCTGTGGTCTGGCGCGCACATGTGCATGCGCATGGCCTGCATGCTGGGTGCCCCGTGTGTGTCAGGGCACAGGCCAAGGCATGCATGTGGCCGGTCCACGGGCATGCTAGACGCCCCGTGTGACAAGACACTGGCCAAGGCATACTCGTGGCATGGTCAAGGGGCATGTCCCGGACATGGCTAGGCCATGTGCGGCAACTTCAGAAGCAATTTTGCATGGGGGTCTAACATAGAGATAGTGGTGCACCGTAAGGTGAGATGCGTTATGGTGTATCCGTTCATTTTCAAAATCTTCAATTTATAGTCCGTTCTCGGGGATTGAAATAGATACGGGCCTTGCTAATGGCAGTCGATCCATTCACAGACAAACCTATTGCCCAAGTGAAAGAGGAAGTCGGAACAGAAGGGGCATTGAGTGGGTTTTCAAAAACTTTGAACCCACTGCCGTTGTAGAGGGCACATGAGCCCTTCCTGTTCAACACCCACACGAGATTACTATAAGTTTCAGGAGGAGAGAAGACCATTTGATTGAGCTTGGAACTAGTTGTCGCGAGAATGGTTTGCAAATTAGAATGGCACGACGTCGCTATGACAAATGAGGAGAATCGATGGCTTGATGGATGCAAAGATTTGCAATGAGTTAAGTTTACAATATGTAGGGCTTGTAGGTCTCAAGCTTGGGGAAGGAAGGAAGGAGAAGCAGTGGGCAAGCTGCTTTGTCGAGTTGCTAAAGCTTCCTCCATCGCTGATGGCTACGAGTTACAGAGGGAAAAGCTATGGAAGAGAAAAGGGATAGGCATGCGGTGTCAGTTGCTTTTATTAGTGTTTAGGTAATTTCAAACAGTGTTGGGAAATCTGAGTTCAGATGGGTAGAGATGTAAATGCACATTTGTTTTTAGGATATATCTATCCGTACGATCCAAGTTGAGTTTGTCTCAACTCAACTGTGTCTCAACTCACAAAACAAAAGAGGCCTCTGTATCCTTGCTTGAAATAAGGCCTACAACCAGAATGATTGATTGTCCATGGTGGTTTACATGCACGAAAGATACAAATGACATTCTATATCTATTCGTTAGGTATGTGGTATCGAATGTTACCGCATCTTTAAAGTAGTTGTATGCCCTTCTACTATAGGCGTACGCCCAAAACACATTCTTCATCCTATCATTATTGTCCAAATCTATGAGGGCGAAAAAGACATCATTCTTGCTCCTCTGTCTTTTAAAATATTCATGTAGCACTTGAGCACCGCCTTTACCAAGATGTAGTTGTTGTGCCTTATCAATATAATTACGATAATATTTTTCTCCAAATGGTATATTCTCAAATCCACCCGCATTAGTCACAAGAGCTTGAATACTCTTATTCATTCGTATGCCAGCTTGATCATTAGTATTCAGCACCTTCCCAATGGACTCACTAATTTCTCTATTACATCTGGAGAACTTGGATTCTCTTGGACTTAGCACATGATTGTGTGTGTTAAAGACCGATGTGACACACAACTTCCCGTCCTTCAACATCACATTCATCCTTGCCTTACAGTCTGTCTTGCTTGTTGGCCAAGATTTAGAAATATTTGACGTCTGATTTCGTACCTTGCCACCATAAACACATATCAAAGTGACATATTTGACAGTCTCATCCTTCTCCCTTCTACTCTTCTGTTTCATTATCCTAAAACCACATTGTTTCCTGTACTGTTTATAGTAAGACATCAACTTTAGCTCCGATTCAAAGAACATCCCTACCTTTGGTTCCTCAATGATATCACCCTTATCAGTAGGCTTCACATGAAGTGCCTTAGAACTGCCAGCTTCTTTGGTATCAACAATATTACCCAAAGAGACAGTAGATTGTGCTTCAACTTCTATCGAGTCTAGTATGGTCTCACTAATTTCTTCAATAGAGTGACTTTGCTGGGCTTTATTTTCCTGCAATTTAGGAAAGAAAAAATTATTTATGACAATATCTGTTGTGAAAAATATAAAAAGCATAGCTTGTGGAAAATGTAAAAGCATGGCATGTGAAAAATCTAACACATCACCTCGCTACAGCATGTATATGGACTGACATTTGTTAGAGGAACAAATGTTGATAAAGCGGAACAAGATTTAGCAGCTATACTAGAGCTGGCACTGAATGGGAGCTGGAACTAGACATGAGAGCGGAAGTAGACATGGTAGCGGAAATATCCATTGCATCAAAAGTAGAGTTCCATGGATATTGCTGCAATTTCTCAAAAAAAGAAAAAAAATGCTGAACAACACTAAATACATGAAAAATCCAATTCATCACCTGGTTACTCCATGGATATGGGTAGGCAATTGGAGGAGGTCCCATTATTGATATAGCATAACGATACAAGGCAGCATAACTACTCAAAACAACGGAACTTGACATTGGTAGTGGAACTAGAGTTTCATGGGTGTTGCTGCAATTTCACCACAAAAAATAATAAAAACAGAAATAACTCAAACAAATGTTCAAGTTATGTATCTTTAAAGCACAATAAAACTCGAAAGCATCACCTAGTTGCTCCATGGATATGGGTAGGCAGTTGAAGGAGGTTCCATCACTAATATGATGGAACTATACAAGGTAGCAGAACTACTCAAAGCAGTGGAACTTGACGAGAGAGCGGAAGTAGAGTTCCATGGGTGTTGCTGCAATTTCACTACCAAAAATAATCAAAACAAAAATAATTAAAACAAATGTTCAAGCTCGTAAAATTAAAGCATATGAACTATTTTACTATCTAACACATCACCTAGTTATTACATGGATATGGGTTGGCACTTTGAGGAGGCACAAAAGGTGGTAACCAAGCATGAGGAGGCACTGAACCATAGTAACCATGCATGTAGTTTGAAAAGTCTGGATATGGCGGTCTCAATATGTCCTGACATATAGCACAATAATTTTAATCAACCCAAGTGGGCAGTGACTACACATAAAATAAACACATGACATTGTTGAAAGAATATTACAATACTTGGATTGATGGATTTATAGCAGAAGGTGTTATGCGAGATGTATCATCTTTCTCTTTCCCCATTTAGACAATTCCATATAAGACTACCTTAGTAAACAAATACACATATTTGAATACTCAAAAATGAAAGGAAGTGGTAACACACAACAAGAATAAAAATAGTGATTTGCAAAATTGTGAATGTAATTCCAGTTAACGTGAGCAAGCAGTAGGCACACACGATCAAGTGCTTGGAGTACGTTAGTCACAAATTTATTTTTATAATAATGGACTCAATATGTTTTTAATTCTTGAGTATATCAAATCTCATCATCATGTTGGGTTTGGTCTAAACTAGAATCAATACAACCAACTTTTACACTTATCGATCTCCACCTATATTTTACAACACAATAAACGAAGCTCAACTACTAATAATAGATCTTGGGTTTGTGTAACTAAAGAGAAAAACCCACAATGATCTTGCCCTCATTTTTTTTCTCTGCCTTTTTACCATTTGAATGGCATGTCGATGCATCATATTATCATTTAAAAGAGATGATACTTTATCTGACACAAAAAGGCCTCACCCTTTCACTTTCAAGAAAGATGCAGACCTAGGGCTTGCGTTCAGATTCAAGAATGCAAAGTTTGAGCATCTCTTTGGTTTCATACATGCAACCATTAGTATTTCAATACTTGATACAGACCCACAATGTTTTTTCTGTTCTAAACAAAATACCAAAGCTCACCAGCTTTTCTTTTCCTTTTTCATTTAAAATCTATAGTTTTAACCTCAAATTATAAATGAAATAGACATCGAACAAATATTTAAAAATGGGCTATAATCATTTGCAGAAGAACAAATATATCAAAAATCACAAAAAGTACCAGATGAGTCTTAAATCTCTACCCATGGTTCCCCACCCCTTCATTTGATGAATTTAACAACTCACACAGTCCCACGGTTACAAAGTCAAAGAAAAGAACTAGTCTTATCTAATTCGACGCCCAAATGTGAGAGAGACGGCGTTTTGGGCGTGGGTTGCTGCAACTTCAATGATGACAGAGACAAATGAATCTGAGACACAGATTAACCAATCAAGAGAGATGACCAACCAACGAAGCCATTCTGAGAGAGACGAAAGAGCGGGAGAGATCACTCGAAACAAAACCACTGGTCCCTTTCTTCTTCGGGCGTCCATCCTCTTCTTTCAAGGCTGACCACGTGAGCATCGTGCGCATACATGCACAATTTTACCTGTACGTAGCAGTTATGTTAATTTTATTCTTTCTTCTCCTTCTAGGTTCAAATCCACTCTCCGTGTAAAATTCTCTTATCATCGAAACAATAAAATAAAAAGCTACTGGGGGCCCAATCTCGTAATATGACATGATATGACCAAAGCCCATGGGCTCGAGCCCGAACGAAGACTCGACTTCCTACGGCCCAAAGTGATGCTACTGTATATATTCACATGACATGTACCGTTGACTCCAAATAATCGTTAAATTAATTTTATGCTTTCCTCCTTCTCCTAGGTTTAAAGCTACTCTCCGTGTAAAATTCTCTATCATAGAAAAAATAAAATAAAAAACTACTCTCTGTTTCTCTTTCTTGGTCAGATATTCTATCAATTATTCTCTGTTCGTAATCTTTGAAACAAATTAGAATAGAGGAGTGAGTTTCGGTAACATGAGGATCGTTCGCAAAGACATTGTTCATGACGGACCTGGTAGCGTAAAGGTGCCTTACTCCTACTTCTTCTTCTTCTTCTTTCTTCTTCTTCTTCTCTGACTAGAATTTCTAGTTTTTTTTTTGAACTTTCTATAATACATAATTTTTATGCGGGAGGACTTTTGGGGGAGCTGTCTTACTTGGGCTAACATATATTGGAATGAACTTTTGCGCAATTTTGAATTTAGATGGTACCGGTGGATTCCGATGATCTCTGGTTTGCTTATAATTTAATAGCCACTGGAGATTCTGTTATGGCTGTCACTGTGAGGTACTACTCTATTTTAAAATTTTCTCATGTTGAACTATATTACTGAATCGTTTTAATATATTTTTCTATAGTTGCAAAACATTTACTTGTAGCATACAATTTAGGATTTGTTTGTTTCTTTTTTAATTACTTCCGGTGCAACAATTTTTCCAGAACTTTGTATGGCTTGGAGAATATATATTTTCTGAAATTTTGAATTGAATTGAATTGAACTTGATTTATTTGACCCGCGGACTATATATATAAAAGGCAAAGCGTGGGCACACACACACGCACACACTTGCACACTCGTATATACATACATGGCTATTTCTGTGTGTCTTAGGCTGCGTTTGGATCCTGAACTGAGTTGAATTGAGTTGAGTTTTTTTATAAATAGTAGTGAGTTGAGATTGTTGAATGAGTTTGGTGGGGTCCACTTAAAATGAGTTTTTGTTGTATTTGAATGTTAAAATGAGTTTAGATATATTTATGAAAAATTGTAAAAGAAATGGGTCCCACCATTACTGTTCACCTAAAACAGGTACTGCTGAATGAATTCAAACTTATTTGGTTAGCCTTCAAACTTCAAAGTTCATTGTGGTACGCAATCATAAACTGGGCCTAAAAGTCTTCGACTCCTTTTTGATCTGGTCAACTTCACAAAGAATATATTTTAAGTTTTTGACAGCAAACAAATTGTCTCCACTCTAGGCGTTCACTGCAGCCAACGAAATATTGGTCAAATCGAGTTATAACGAGAGAGAGAAGTTGAAAAAAAAAGCCAATGTCAGAAAAAGTGGGACAGAATATTGCAGTAAAATCCAATGTCAGAAAAAGTAGAATCTGCAAAGTTCATCTACAGTATCGAGTTGAACGAGAACTCAGCTCATACGCTTGTTTGGATGGCAGGCTCAGTTCAAAAGTTGAATGAGTTGAGCTACTTTTGGGTTCCAAATGAAGCCTTAGTGTATATGTTTTGTGTAAATGCAGCTTTGGTGAAAAACTTTCGACCAGAAAAAATTGAGTTCTTAGTCAAAATCTGTACCTTGGAGTTTTATTTTATTTTTTTACTGCAGTTTGTTGGTTTTTCTTTGTTCTCCTTTCTAATCTTCAATTTGTTTGGAATGTGGCTTATGCCTTGTGCTCTGTTGCTCTTTCTTAAGGGTAAGTATAGAAGACTGGTGCCTATAAAATGCAAAATTAAGTTCTAGGGTGTATGCAGATGCAAGAAGTCATAAAAAGATGAAGAGAAAGTATAGAGACTGGGCACAACCTTCCATTTGGGAAGCGATTTAGAAAAATAAAGAGAATAGGAAGTGATTAAAGAGAATGAGTAATGGAATTGTTGGTTGCTTGCTTGAATAGGCTTCATGCTTTGAGATGAAGGCATTGTTTGCAGGTTTATTTTACATGCTAATTAATTGCAGTTTGATTGATATGATGCATTTTTAAATAGCATTTTTCATTCTGATGACGTGTGTTCTATAATAGGAAAGTTCTTAGACAAGCAGCTAGCGGTGGAAGAGATGCAGAACGTGTGAAGTTAAAGTTGGAAATAAAAGTTGAGGAGGTACGAAAAGTTTAAGATCATCAGGTTTTTCCTACTAATAGTTTGTTACGATGTCAAATCGTGTGAAAGGAGTAGGTTACAAATGTTGGAGCAGCTTAAATGCTATACTTGAGTACGATGAAAAAGGATAGCTTGAATTACACTTGCACAAACCTTCATAGTTACTCGCTCACACTGCTCATTACCCCCCCCCCCCCCCCAAAAAAAAAAAAAAAAAGCTGCACTACTGGACACGTAAGTCGAGAGAGAGGGAGATAGAGAGAGGGGGCAGAGAGAGCGCGAGAAGAGAGAGCTAGCATACTACAAAAGTGAATCACATCTTTTAGTTATAAGTTTAAATTACAATAATCAAACTGATTATATTCAAATGATTGTAAATGGAGTTCTTAAAGTTCATGGAACTCGTGTTATCTGGTGCTTTGGAATGTAATAGACTAACATTCCTAACCTTATTGGGAAGAGGGTGTTACAATCTTGGATGAATCAACATTATATGTATACTTAAAGAGTACTGCTATCCTAAGGCCTCTATACCACACACTGCTTACGAGCATAGTTTGATTTGAAAAATAAATTTTAATGTTTGAATCTTACAAATCAAATCTTACCATTAGTGATATGGATGGTGTGCTCTACACACCGACTTGAGAATATAATAACTCATGCTTAAATGATAGATTTATTCCCTTCTTTGCATGCTTAGTGCTTTTATTTCAACATTGAGATTGGAATGTACAAAATATAGATTGTTTGTTGATCCTGCAAATTGTGTGATGATCTTTGCGGATCAAACATTTGACTTTTCTTATATTTTTCAGGTTGCTGATTATGACACTTCAGGGTCTGTCTTGCGTATACGTGGAAAGAACATCCTAGAGAATGAGCACGTAAAGGTAATCACATCTTCGAGTTGACTGCTGTATTTGTTAATGCATAATTCTAACTCCTGTGTCATGCTTGTCATTATTTCACTGCAGATTGGGGCATTCCATACTTTAGAACTTGAGCTTCATCGACCTTTTGTGTTAAGAAAGGTGTGTTTTCTTATTAGTTCTTTTATGTTTGTAAAATGTTCACTTGCTCCATTTGCTGTTGAGATCCTGTGTATATCATATTTGTAGCATCTATCATAATTTTCTTTTCGGTTTTGATAATTAGGACTTGCATGTTATTGCTACAGATGGTGAACAACTTTTCAGAAGTTGCATGAAAGTGATATTGATTTTAGCATGAAAGTGATATTGATTTTAGCATCGTTCCTTTTACTATAACTTGGTTCTTATTGAAGGAATGATATGTAAGCGACACCGAAATTTAACATTATATGATTGATAGAATATTATGTGGATAAATATGAGTTGTAGAACATATGAATTTCTGACTTAGTTACCTGTTTTCGCTTTATTGTTTAACTTATATGGTGTAGTACTGTTGTATGATTGAAACAATGTTATGTTTATATATACAAGTTGTAGAACTTATGAAATTTGTAACTTAGTTATCTGTTTTCTGTTTATCGTTTAACTTATACAATATAGCATTGCTAATTCTTGTAGATTTTCCATATTTAAAGTGATTACCACAATTGGGACTATAGGTATTGGCATTCAATAATTGGCTTAGATTAATATTTATATGAACTTGATTAGTAAATGATTTGCACTCCCTAAGGCCAAAGGGACTTGAACCCATAGCCTCAACCAATACACAATATATTATCGTAGGTGGAGGCTCCATTAAGGCCAAATGTTATCAAATATACTAGTTGTGTCTTTTGGTCAGAGTTGTTGATAAGAAAATTATCCTTCTTGCTTGTAAGGCACTTGCCATTTATGTCAGATTACTATTTTTTGAGAAATTGTTTTTCCCTTATGGTGAAGACTAAGTTACATTCGACCACTTATGTCATGAGATTCTATTACTCCTGGGAAGTCCTCGTGTTAAATTTAAAAAAAAAGAAAAACAGGGAGTTACAGCATCTGCATTGGACAATCAACTATGCTAAGGGTGGTAGCTCAACTAGAGAGAAGTCTAAAGGTAGGGCATCGTGAAGTTTTAGTTCTAAAGGAGGAAATAATAGGTTGGGGTTGGGTTTTCGGGTAGCGTTTTAGTCTATGGGAAACAAGGGGTTGGGGTCAGGCTTGGTGTATTTTAGGTTATTTTTCACTGGTTTTTTGGGTCATTGGGGTCAATGGGCAAGGTGTTTTCTTGTATACATCAGTGTACTTGGTTATTCCTTTTTTTTTTTATATATAATATTTTTATTTATAAAAAAAAAAAAGATTCTATTAGGGGTGGGCAATGGGTCACCTGGACCCACTCCGCCTGCGCCATCCACTTGTCCCGCTGTAGGACGGGTGGGCAACCTGCCCTCACCTAGGACGGGTGCAGGTGGGATTAATTTGTTTTTACTTGTATGCAGGTTGGGGTGAGTGGCGTACCCATGGCAGTAGCCATGGGTCTAGATGTGAGGAGACCAAGGGCCCCGTTTCATAATATTAAACTTTGGTTTTTTCACTCTGGTTTGGTTGATTTGGCATGAATTTTGGTCTAATTTTGTATGATATAGGATTATTTTTTATGATTTTGGATGGATTGGTCTAGACAAGTGGGAAAGTAGGCAATGGCCTTGGGAATCCGCCCGCTCGCTTAGTCAGGATGGCTGGAGTGTGGGGAGGCAAGGGTAGGTGGAGCCGAATTGAAATTCTGCCACCCTGCCCAAGCGGGTGTGGGGAGGCTAGCTACCCGACAGGGTAGGTAGCACCCTTTATTTTCTATGCCTTTTTGGTGAGCTTCATGGTGGCCAAAGATCAGTTTGTGCCATTTGATAGTGGTAGCCTATCAACCTCCATTGCGAAGATACTAGAGTGATTATTGTGGTTGATGGATGGTAGAGTTCCCCTTATATCATGCAATTTGGGAATAGGCATTCATGATATTATTCTTTCAAGATTTTTTCTTATTGCTTTATAAAATAAGATTTGGATCCCCTAGAGCTCTCAACCACCTTGAGTGGAAGAGAGATAGACACATAACGTAGACCTCTCAGCATTTATAGCTGCCCAAATGAATTTCTCTAGCAGCATTAAATGTTCAATAAATGTTTTGGGGTCCATTTCATGTGTCTATTTCTCTCCCACTCTAAGGCGTTAGAGTTCGGTCAAAAGTTCTAGGAGATCCGAATCCATAAAGTAAATTTTTTGCAGTTGCTATATTTGTTTCATCACTTGTTATCAGCCCAACGATTATATATACTGCTCCGTTTTGAAAGTTGAGGTCTTTTGTGCATTGTTCTCAACTTTCTGTTGCTTTTATAGTTTCCTTTTGAAACACATTACCTTTTATATAATCTTGCCAGTTGGAGATTTTTTTTTTTCTTCCCCATATCTGCTTTTTGTTCCTATTTATTTCTTATAATTAATTTCTGGATACTTCTTATTCTTTTATGTTGTCTATCATGCACTTTAGGATGTTTGGGACTCAGTGGCGTTGGATGTACTTCAGCAGGCCTCTGGTATGTTATCTTAATCACTTAATTTTAAGATTGAAAATATTTCTGTACTGAGGGCATGCAAAGTTATTATTTGCTCGACAGAAATTGATATCTCTTGTTAAGTTTTGTTCTTTCTTTCTAGGATGTGGTATACTCACTGAAAACTGAAATTAGTCAAGTTTAATAGCCGTCCAAGATTGTAAATGGTATATAGACTTTCATCCTGAAACCCTTCAAGAAGTGACTCTTCTTTATTTTTTTTAGTTAGTGGCCAAATGCAAAGATACTTGGATCAGATTCCCCCCCCCACCTATGATCCTAAAACAGAATAGAGGCCTTATTTTATTTAAAACATTTAGCATTTTATACGATATAACCATACATAGGTTGTCATAACAATATATAAATTTTCTTTTTATTATTAAGAAATCCCAAAACTTGTAGATATATTCCTGTCTAACTGAAAGCTATCCTTGGTTCTTGGTTTAAGGGAATGCATCTTATTTCTATCTTTCTTTTTTGGCTGCGGAGTAGATTTTTTTTTTCAGAGTCTTGAGAAACGTGCTTGGATACCAAAATTGAGATAATCAGAATCTTGTATGGCTTAGAGCCTTAAAGCTTATTTCCTTGGCTGGAGTTACATTATTCTGCAGCATGTTTAGCCTTTTTGTGACAAACTGATGATGAATAGTGTGGCTGAGTGATACAGGACAGGCCGAAGGATCTAAGGCTGCCTGCTATTTGCTATATGGTGTGATGTGGTTTAGGAAAAGTCATGATTTAGACATCTTAAATGTGGAAGAAATGTTTTGGAGTTTATTTATTTATTTATAAGTAATCGATAATATTATTAATAGAGATAGACAAATCCTAAGTACACAAGATGATATACAAGAGATAAGACCTATCTAGGTCGAAGTAATGGAAGCTAGAAAGTCATGAAAATTCAGGTCATTAAAATCTAATGCTATGGCCCATAGACAAAGTATGGAAAAATAAAGATCTAAGTTCCTTTGGTGACCGCTCCTTGTTTTCGAAAGGTTGATCGTTGCGCTCTTGCCATATACACCACATAATGCAGATTGGGATCATCTTCCACATAGCCTTGATTTGTGGGATTCCTCTCGGAAGTGTCCAGCTAGCCAAGAGATCAACCACAGCTGTAGGCATGACTAAGGATAATTCTACTCGACTAAACACTTCAACCCACAAGGCTCTAGTTGTCTCGCAATGTAACAAAAGGTGTTCCACTGTCTCGCCGGATCTCTTGCACATACAGCACCAGTCTAGTATAACTATCATGCACTTCCTTAGGTGTCGGTAGTCAAGATCTTCCCCAAAGCTGTAGTCCATGTAAAGAAGACTATTTTCGGAGGCGCCTTATTCCTCCAAATTCTCCTCCATGGGAACTGAGTATTTGAGGCTTGGGTAAGGGACTTATAGAAGGATCGAACTGAAAAAATGCCCTTACCCGTGGGAGTCCACCACAGCCTATCAACTTGCTGTCTATTCGGCCTCACAATATAATAGGCTGAAAAAAGCCTCAAAGATGTCTACTTCCCAATCTTGCGCCGTGCTACTAAACTTGATATTCCACTGCACTTGGTCCCCTGATCGAAGCATGAGGTCCGCTACTAAAGCTTCTTGATTATGGGCCACTTGGAAAACAGCTAGAAAAGCATCCTTTAGGGCCTCATTCCCACACCATATGTCCATCCAAAACTTAATTCGGGACTCCCCAAAAAAAAAAACACCAATTTAGAATGGCTATTAAGATCCCCCCACCAGCGCCTAATGTGTTTCCAAGCCCCCACACCTTGGCCTCTTTTACCTCTTCAGTGCACCAGTCACCAAGCTTCCATATTTGCAATCAACCACCAGTTCCAAAGGGCTTCTGGTTCCATTTATACCTCCATAGCCACTTCCCAAGTAGGGTCCGATTGAATGTTCTCAAGTTTTTTTATACCCAACCCACCTGACGAGAATGATCTACACACCTTATCCCAGCTAACTAGATGAAATTTGAATTCATTCCCTATCCCACTCCATAAGAAATCACGATTCAGTTTATTAATCCGAGTCGCTACACAGGCAAGCAATTGAAACAAAGACAAGAATAGGTAGGAAAGTTAGAAAAGGTACTCTTAGGCCTCGTTTGGATTGAGAAGTGATCTCAACTCAACTCATCTCATTTGATTTTATCTTATCATTACAACTTTTCAAATTTTCACACAAAATATAATAAACAATTCAAAAATTTCAAATCCTAAAACAATAATAATATTAAAAAATAATATTCTAACAATATTTTATTCAACTCATCTAAAACCATATAATCTCATCTCTCAATCCAAACGGCGTCTTAATGAGAGTCAAACGACCATCCTTCGACAAATACAATCTCTTCCATCTTGCCAATTTTCTTCCTATCTTCTCAATAACTGAATTCCAAATGGATGAGGCCCTTGCGGCAGCCCCCAAAGGCAATCCCAAATAGGTAATGGGAAGAGAAGCTACCTTACACCCAAGTATACTAGCTAGTTGTCGAGTATTACTCACGTTCCCCACTGGCACTAACTCTGACTTGTCGAAATTCACTTTCAAGCTTGACGCTGCTTCAAAGCATAATAACAAAGCCTTCAATGCCCTTAACTGGTTTTGACCCGCCTCACAGAATAGGAGTGTGTTATATGCAAAAGTAAATGAGACAAAGTAATACTGCCCCTATTGGGGTCACCAATCGGAAATCCAGCCACAAATTCATGCTTAACCACCTTCGATATCAGCCTACTCAAGCCCTCCATAATGATAACAAACAGAAGTGGGGACAAAGGATCTCCTTGCCTTAGACCCCGAGAGCTGCTGAAGAAGCTGGTAGGGCAGCCATTAATCAAGACTGAATCTTGCCATTGAGATGCACCAACTAATCCAAGTACGCCATCTAATGCCAAAGCTGCATCTCCCCAACAAATATAGGAGGAAGTCCCAGTTTACATGGTTGTATACCTTCTCCATATGTAATTTGCAAATAATCCCTGTGGAGCCAGCCTTTAATGTGCTATCCAGGCCTTCATTCGCTATAAGGACTGAATCAAGAATTTGTCACCTCCTAACAAATGCATTTTGTGGCTTCGAAATGATCTTGCCCAAAACCTCCCCTAATCTGTTGGCAAGCACCTTGGAGATAATTTTATACACCCCATTCACAAGGCTAATGGGTCGAAAATCCTTAACCTCCGATGCTCCAATCTTTTTCGGGATCAATGCAATAAAAATAAACATTTAGACTTTTCTCAAACTTTCCAACCGATGATACTTCCTGAAACACAGTCATAATGTTCTCTTTTACCACCTCCCAGCATGATTGGAAAAAGTCCATCGAGAAGCCATCTGGGCCTGGGTCTTTATCTTTACCCATGCAACTCACTACATCATAGACTTCCTGATGTAGGATAGAAATGAGAATAAGAAGTAGAAGCAGAAATATAGCAAACAGAAAAGTGAAGGAAGTCAGGAGAGAAGAAATGAAGAAGAAGAAAGAAAGAGAGGGGTGGGCGGCTGTAAGAAGCACTTAAATTCTTAATTCCAAAACCTACTGTTCCCTTCATTACAAGTCCTTAAATAGTAAGTTTAAAACAAAACTTAAATAAAATAAGTAAAACATTAATAATAGAAAATGTCCTAAAATAGTAGGGTAATACAAACCCTAACTAAAATAAATAAAACATGAATAAAAGGAGATGTCCTCATCAACTCTCCCGGGGTGGAAAAGAAACTCGACGCTGTCGAGTTGACAAGTCACACTAGGGTTGCAATCAATCACCCCACCATAAGCTAAGTGGTTGAGCATGTTTCTTCCGACGGCCATAAACATGTGTGAGTGGGGGCCTGAGTCTGGTGTCCCCACCAACTCCTCCGGAACGGGTGGCTGGTGACCCGGGCAAAAGAAGATCCTGCTGGCTCCGGTAAAGCTCTAATAAATCTGAATCGAGCTGCTGGAGTGTTTCTCTGGGAATCCATGTACAGTCAGAATCTGGTCGATCTACCCAACGAACAAGGAAACGCTGAACCGCTCCATCGTTGGTCAACACCATCTGTTCATCTAAAATAGCATCAATTTTATCTTTGTGTGCTGTGTTAGATGGATTAGGAGTGACAAAAGGTTCAGGGTTAGGGTCCACAGATGGAGGTAGAAAAGGATCACTAGAGGGGTTGAAATGGCCTTTGTAAGCAACTAAGTCCTCAACATTGAAAGTAGAGTGGTAACCAAAATGTGATGGAAGATCAATGACATATGCATTTGGACCAACATGCTTTAAAATTTTAAAAGGACCAGCACTACGTGCCTGCAATTTGGAAGCGGATCCAAATGGACGCCGTTCCGGTCTAATTCGGATCATAACATAATCCCCAACCTTAAATTCAACATGTCGTTTATGCAAATCAGCTCGAAGTTTATATGATGCATTACTAGCCTCAAGTTGTTTATTGATTTCAATATGCAAGTCATGTAGATGTTGAACAAATGCCTCAGCTGACACAGACACATGAGCATGTGGAGACATGGGAATAAGGTCTAAAGGCTTCCTAGGCTTGTAGCCATGAACAACTTCAAAGGGACTCATACCTAGAGACCGATTCACAGAACTGTTATATGCAATCTGAGCTGTAGGGAGGATCAAATCCCAATTCCTAAGATTTTCCTGGACCAAACATCTTAATAAGTTGCCAAGACTGCGGTTAACAACTTCAGTTTGACCATCTGTCTGGGGATGGTAAGCAGTGGAGAATTTCAATTTAGTGCCAACCATATGCCATAGGGTTCTCCAAAAATGACTAGTGAAACGAACATCCCTATCTGACACAATNGACCATCTGTCTGGGGATGGTAAGCAGTGGAGAATTTCAATTTAGTGCCAACCATATGCCATAGGGTTCTCCAAAAATGACTAGTGAACCGAACATCCCTATCTGACACAATAGTCTTAGGAAGACCATATAACTTGACAATTTCATTAAAGTACAACCTAGCAACCTTAGATGCATCTGAAGTTTTGCTACAAGGGATAAAGTGAGCCATTTTCGAGAAACGGTCCACTACAACAAAAATAGAATCATACTTCTTTGGGGTGCGTGGAAGTCCCAAAACAAAATCCATACTGACATCTTGCCAAGGACAACTAGGGACAGGAAGGGGTGTGTAGAGACCTGTATTTTGTCGCTTTTGTTTGGCCAGTTGACAAGTGTTACAGGTGCTAACTATCTTAGCCACATCTTTCTTCAAGCTAGACCAATAGAATTGACGTTCAATCTCTTCTATGGTCTTATCACGACCAAAATGTCCGGCCAAGCCTCCGGCATGAATTTCCCAAACTATAAAGTCCCTAACTGAAGTCCGAGGGATGCACAACTTATTTGTTTTAAACAGATAACCAGCCTCCAGACGGAAACCATCAGTGGTATCCGACTGCCCACTTTGCAAAGCGAGAAAAATGTCCTTAAAATCAGGACAAGACTCATACTCTTCCTTAAGTCTTTCAAAACCTATGACCTTGACACTCATGATAGACAAAAGGGAGATGCGGCGGCTCAAGGCATCAGCTGCTTGGTTTTCAACACCCTTCCTATGCTTCAAAGCAAAAGAATAAGCCTGCAAATATTCAACCCAACGGCCATGCCTAGAATTCAATCTTTTCTGGGAGTTAAGGTAGCGGAGGGCCTCATGGTCTGAATAAAGAACAAACTCCTGGGGCAACAAATAATGGCGCCAATAGCGCAAAGCTTGCACAACCGCGTACAATTCCTTATCATAAGTAGAGTACCGTTGTTTGGCATCATTTAGCTTCTCACTAAAATAAGCAATAGGGTGGCGTTCTTGGCTAAGAACCCCACCTATTCCTACCCCTGAAGCATCACACTCGACCTCAAAAACTTTGGAAAAGTCAGGAAGTCGCATGACAGGAGCTTCCGTCATTCGCTTCTTAACCAACTTAAAAGCCTTAGCAGCCTCCAATGTCCACTGAAATTCTCCTCTCTTCATGCACTCCGTGATAGGAGCCATGATTGTGCTAAACCCCTTAATGAAACGACGATAAAAGGTAGCCAGACCATGAAAGCTCCTAACGTCATGTATAGTCTTGGGCTCAGGCCAACCAACAATGGCCTGAATCTTTGTGGGGTCAGCAGATACTCCTGTAGAAGACACAATAAATCCTAAGAAGACAACTCGATCAGTGAAGAAAGAGCATTTCTTCACATTAGCATACAGATTTGTATCACGAAGGGTAGAACAAACTTGTGTGAGATGGTCTAGATGTTGTCCCTTAGTCTTACTGTAAATGAGAATGTCATCAAAATAGACGACGAGGAACTTACCCATGAAAGGCCGAAGAGCTTGTGTCATCACCCTTATAAAAGTACTTGGGGCATTGGTTAGTCCAAAAGGCATGACTAACCACTCATAAAGGCCATCCTTCGTCTTGAAGGCCGTTTTCCACTCATCACCCTGGTGAATCCTAATTTGGTGATACCCACTCTTTAAATCAATCTTAGAAAATATAGTGGCACCAACCATCATATCCAACATATCATCAAGCCTAGGGATGGGAAATCGATATTTCACTGTGATCCTATTAATGGCACGACTATCAATGCACATCCTCCAAGAACCATCTTTCTTAGGAGTCAATAGGGCAGGAATTGCGCAAGGACTTAAACTCTCACGAATAAAGCCTTTGTGAAGGAGTTCACCCACTTGCCTCTGGAGCTCAGCATGCTCAGTGGGATTCATCCTATAATGAGGCAAGTTTGGAAGAGACGCTCCTGGGACAAGATCTATGGCATGTTGAATATCTCGTAAAGGGGGTAACTGGTCAGGAAGGTCCTCAGGGAAGACATCCTGAAACTCTTGAAAAAAAGATTGGGCCTCATCAGGGGCCACTATTGGAGACTCCAAAGGAACCTCCATAACAACCACAGCAAACACAATAGAATCACCCACAAGTGCGCGCTCAAACTCCGTAGAGTTAATGATATTTAGCCCTTTTCGTTCCACAATTCTCTTTGCTTGCTGTGAGCCAACAGGTTTTGGGGGTAAAGGGTTAAGATGAATCTTCTTTCCATTAAACACAAAGGAACATGAATTGGATCGACCATAGATGGTCACATCTAAGTCAAATAACCAAGGCCTACCGAGAATGACATGACCGACATCCATAGGAATGACATCGCACCATATACGATCTTTATATTCTAGGAACTGGATAGGCACAAGACAACGCTCTTTCACAGCTATGGAAGAAGTATCAACCCAAGAGACACTATATGGCTGAGGGTGAGGCACTAGTTGCAACCCAAGACGGGACACAGTAGTCACAGAAACCGCATTAATGCAACTCCCACTATCCACAATGACTTTGCAACCCTTATCATTAATTTTGATATAAGTATGAAAAATTGCATGACGACGCCAATCATCAGTACCTTTGGGTTGGGTAAGGATACAACGTACAACGCTTAATCAGGGTGTGTCGGGAGCAAGGGGCACAGACCCTAGATCCACAGGAGGGGCCTGGATACAACCTAAAAAGGTATCCTCATCATCACCTAAGTCATCAAACTCCTCAAGTTTAGGCTCATAGACTTGGTCTTCTAACGATTCATTAACTACACCCTCATGTTCCTCCATGACTAGGGTTCGACTAGGACAATTGGAAGAAATGTGGCCAAAACCCTTGCATTTGAAGCACTGCAAGCGGGAGGAAGTACTGGGAATTTCAGGACCTTTACCCTTATTTTCCCATACCGGGGAAACATTAGATGGTGGAGGCCCTAGGAGAGACTTAGGGGAAAGAGTGGACGCTGGGGTGATGGGAGGGCGGTTGTCACCACGCCTTCCATACGGAGCCCTCATAACCGACTCATAGTCTCGAACTAAAGAGTACGCGTGGTCAAGAGTAGCGACACCCCGAAGGACAAGCTCGCGCCTAAGATCATCTTTTAGGCCTTGTCTAAATCTACTCAAAGTCATGGCCTCATCCTCAACTATATGACATCTCATTCGGAATTCATCAAATTGAGTGACATAATCAGTCACTGGTCGATTGCCCTGTGTAAGGGCATTCCATTGGTCCAACAAATTACCCCTGTAAGATTGGGGCAAGTACTTCTCTTGAAGACGACGTTTCATTTCTTCCCAACTTCCAACAGGAGGCGCATGACGCCTCTCAAGGAGATCCTCTATACTTTCCCAAAAAAGTTGGGCAGTGCCAGTTAATTTCAAACTCGCAAATTGAACTCTCCGATCCTCAGGGACTCTATACCAGGTAAAGAAACGATCCATATCCCTAACCCATTGAGTAAAAACTCGAGGATCTAGGCAACCATCAAAAGTAGGGGCCTCTAGCTTAATGTTTCTGAATAAGCGCTCTTCATGGCGAGTAGGAGACTGAGTACCCTGACGGTAGTGGTCTCGTTCTCGCTCACGATTATAATCCCTACCCCCACGATCACGTCTAACATGTTGTCGATCACCTCGTCGATGACGATGGTGTCTATTTTGGGACGCTTCAGAGTTGCCAGATGAATGAGGGGTTTCCTCAAAATTGTTCAACCTAGCAGCTAGGTCCCTATTCTCCTCACGAGTAGCAGCCATCTCAGTTTGGACAGCCGCTAATTGAGTCTGCACATGTTGCTGGTTAGTGGCTAGTTGAGCTAGTTGTCGGGTGAGGGTATCAAATTGGGAAGGATCCATGGTAAAAGTACTGGAACTAGAGGTGACAAGACGACCACTACGCAACTGCATGCAATGCAACACCAGCTAAATGAAGTGCAATGACGAAATCAATGAACAATAAGTGCAAGCAATGAAACATTTCAACTGAGAAAATTTTTTTTTTTTTTTTTGGGATTAAGTAAATCCAAAATATGGCAAACAAATAATACTGATATTTAAAATAATAAAGCAATGGTCAAATGCTTAATCGAACAAATCTAGTCACATAGCAATGCTGATATTTTTTTTTGTTTTTTTTTTTTTTGGAAGGACAATTAATGCAAAGATGAAAAGTAAGTGTTTGGGTTATGAAAGTGCTAATAGGAACACAAGAAATAGAAAGGAAAAACCAAAATCTAAGTATTGAATAAATCTGGCCGTAGCAAACGCGGGTTTGGTTAGCTTCACTATGGTAATAGCCTAACAGCAACACATAGAACCAACTGATACACTGTTAAAATGAACAGTTAGTATAAAGCCAAAGAGAGAGAGAGGATACGATGACTCCCTTTTGTGCGCTGAGATTCGACAGTAGTCCGTGAGCTTCAATGCTTTCTTTCTGCAAGATCTGCGTTTCCCTTCTGCTGCTATCTCTTTCTTTTTTTTTTTTTGCACCTGTTGCCTCTGGGTGTTTCTGCACTGGGTGTCGCACGAGAGGAGAGACCGCACGAGAGAGAGAGAGACGTCTGCTAGAGGGAGACGAATCGAAGCTGAGATTTCGTGTTTCCGGCACCGTCTGTCTCTGGTTTGGTAGTTTCGGCGAGGTCTGTCTCGAAGGTGAAGCTGAGCTGTGGTTGAGGGTCACTACCGATTCAGCAAGGACCGAAAATCACTGGGGCAAAATATATATCTGGGTAACGACGGGAAGGAGGTCGAAAGGAGGGGGAGAAACTCGTGGAGGCTTATCGGCGTGGGCTTGTGGTCGGACGTCGATGAGCTGGTCACGGTGGTAGTGTGGGTCTGTTGTCGTTACTGGTTGCAGCTCGAGCACAGAGAAGAGAGAAGGCTCTGAGTTGCCGAAACTGCTGAACAAACTTGGGGGGGGTCGAAGCAGAAGTGAGGGTCTGCTGTGTTTGAGAAAACAATAGCACTGGCTCTCTGATACCAAATATGATGTAGGATAGAAATGAGAATAAGGGTGGGTTTGGACGTTGAAATGAGTTGAGTTGAGTTGAGTTGAGATGATAAAATATTGTTAGAATATTATTTTTTAATATTAAAGTTATTTTGAAATTTAAAAAAGTTGAATTGTTTATTATATTTTGTATTGGAATTTGAAAAAGGTGTAATGATGAATTGAGATGAGTTGAGATGAGTTGGAATGAGTTTGGGATCCAAACGCACCCTAAGAAGTAGAAGCAGAAATATAGCAAACAGAAAAGAGAAGGAAGTCAGAAGAGAAGAAAGGAAGAAGAAGAAAGAAAGAGGGGTGGGCGGCTGTAAGAAGCACTTAAATTCTTAATTCCAAAACCTACTGTTCCCTTCATTACAAGTCCTTAAATAGTAAGTTTAAAACAAAACTTAAATAAAATAAGTAAAACATTAATAATAGAAAATGTCCTAAAATAGTAGGGTAATACAAGCCCTAACTAAAATAAATAAAACATGAATAAAAGGAGATGTCCTCATCACTTCCTCCTCTTCAAAAGGCTTCTCCAATCAAGACGCTACCTGAGGCTCAATAAAATATCAAAACCAAGACCATCCAGCTTTGGCTTCCATCCCTTACGTTCTGTAAGCAATTGTTCATAGAAATCTACCACATGGTCCCGAATCAAAGAGGCCTCCTTGCACTCCTTACCATTAATATTTAGCATTTCAATGGTATTATTTCTTCTATGAGAGTTGGCAACTCTACGGAACTTTGTACTCCGGTTCCCTTTTTTCAACCACAATGCTTTCGACTTCTGGTGCCAAGAAATCTCCTCCAAAGATAATACTATTTCCAATTATGAAACCAACTCTGCCTTCCGCAATAGCTCTTCCGGTGAAAGGACTCTAGCCTCAATTATCCTCTCAAACTGTTGCAATTCCTCCGCCATGAATTTCTTTCGCTCCCCTATATCTCCAAAGGACTGAGAATTCCAAAGCTTAAGGTCAATTTTCAAGGCTTTTAATTTACAAGTTAGGATGTTTTCAAACTTGAAGTAACGGCGCCCACTTTGAATGCCAACACAATCCAACAAGATAGGGAAATGATCCGAGCAAAGACATGGCAGCCTCTTTTGGCACATCTCTGGATAGTGGACCTCCCACTCTGGTGAGATTAGAAATCTGTCCAATCGAGACCACGTCTGATTATTCGACCAAGTAAAAGAGTCCCCAAAAAGAGGAATGTCCAACAAGCTTAAGTCAAAGATACAGTTTGAAAACTCTGTCATTGCTGGGTGCGTCCTACTGTCTCTAGATCGTTCGCTAGGGAATCTAATAACATTGAAATCCTTATAAACTAGGGAAGCTCCCACCAGCTATGTAACCCAACAAGTTCCTCCCATAAGAATCTTCTATTGTTGTCTACATTTGGACCATATAAACCTGCAAAGGCCCACACAAAATTATCTGTCACACTCTTAAAAGAACATGCCACAGTATACTCTCCCACAAACTCCAATTTCTCCATGACTGGTTTATCCCACATCACTAGGATTCCACTCGAAACCCCATTCGATGCAAGATAAGCCGAATCCGCATAAGTACAACTCCAAACACTTCGAATTATCCTCCTAGAAACACACATTTCAGCTTGGTTTCTTGTAAAGATACTATGTCCGCCCTCCATTCCTGCAACAAATTTTTTATACGAAGTCGCTTATTTACCTCGTTCAACCTGCGAACATTCCAAGACACAATTTTCGGCTTCATAATGGAGAGGCAAGCCCCTTCCCCTTGGATCTTTCATGACTTGAACTTCCTTCATAATTCATCGACCAAGTTAGGCGCTTGAGCTCTCGTTGATTTTTAGACCCTGATTTCTTTGCCTATGAATGACCCGCTTCAATGGCAGTAAGTAAAGCAAAAAACTGCTATTCAAAATACAATATTGCATTTCCTTCACCTTTTGGAGCACTCAATCCGACACATTGGATTCATTTGGTAGCATACAATTCAACAGGATAGGCTCTTCCTCACTGGGAACCCACTGCATATTAGGTGTCACCCCCCTCTCTTCCTCCCCAAATAAGTTTCTGCCCTCCCATTCAACCACAACATTACTAGTGGAAAACGGAGTCTCGGGGACCACTGTTTCCTCACTGCCAAGCCTCTGAGAGAGCACATCATCAACCACCTCCACCCTAGCCCCCGCAACCCCTCGAACGATCCCCTCACCAGTTTCTGAGCAAGACTTTCTGGCCGAGAAAGACTCAAGATGTTCCTCAAGTTGGATATGGGCCTCCGTAGAACACTATGGTGAGACCAACTCTAACCAATATTCTAGCGCTTCCAAACAGGTCATCAGCAGTTTCTGGCCAGATAGAGCTGAGGTAGCGGCACATGGTGGTGAGATCTTGTCGATTTGCTCATGTTGCGGCCCTGCCTCTAGGTCTTCGTCCATCGCCGGTGCCATCTGGACCTTCGTCGGTGAATGCATGATAGGACGCGGTGTCGCCGAAGCTGTCACCAGCACGTTGGTTGGGCTACCGTTAGTCGTGGGCTGTTGATCTCCATCCCTATGAATCCTCCATATGGGATGGGGCCCAACGGGCTGAAATCCACCTCCAGCCCCTGAACTTCTAGGGGCTTAGGGCCACTGACAGGCCTACTAGGTCTTGATGGGCCAACATTCATAGCGTTACTAGGGCCATCCTTCCTTGGGCCTGGGCCTTCCTTCCTTCTAGCCCTTTTCTCCATCTCAATAAATTGCCCAATCCTCTCCTCCATTCCCCTTTCCCCTTTAGGCACGACACACTTCAAAAGCCACTCCACCTAGTTCTGCAGATTGCACGACTGCACCTTCACGTCCAGCAGAGCTCTATGGACCTCCCCCTCTGCCACGACACTTGCAAGTCTGCTCCCACCACTCTACCTCTGTTCACGCTGAAAGACTTTGTCACTGTCAGCACCATTGCTCTTCTTGCAGGACCTTGTCACCAGCTCTCTGCCATGGCCACCTTGCTAGGGGCTGAGGAGGATGCTCCACCACCAGCGCCTCCTTGTAGGAGAAAGGTGACGCCTTTATCACTGATGGTCTGGAGCTCCCTCATTGACTGAGGTTTTCCTTTCCTGGAGGAACTCCCATAACGCCGCCCCTAGCCTTTTCTATCCTCTACCTTCCTTCTCTTCAGGCACAAAGATGAAGTTTCTTCTGCCCCCACCCCTATATTCCACCACCGCCATGTAATGTCCATGACCATTTGAGCAATGTTGTGCAATGACGCTACATCTATCCTCCCTAACAGTGGAGAAAAAATCACGTTTCTCCTCCTTCAAACAATCTACCATAGCCTTTGCCAACCAGTTCACCGTTGTAGGACCCAGTGATAGTATTGACTTCACCCTCCAGCTTCTCTCAGTGATGACCAATAGACCCCCATTCTTAGCAAGTGAGAAAAACTTGGACTCTATCGCAATCTCCTTATAAAAACCCATCCACCCTCCTTCACAAACCACCCAATCTCAATGGAGAACTACGAAAACTTCGGAATACAAATGTACGGAGAAAAAATAGAAATTTGATAAATGTTTACGCGCAAAAGATATGGTTTGGAGTTTATAACTAGAGTTTGATTAAAAAGATTAAATTGATGGTTGCTATAATGCTGGGATTTGTGAATAATGTTTTAGGTTCTACGAAAAGTGACTAGTATTTTCCGCTTGGGTGTGAGTACTTAGGGCATGTTTGGGTAATAAAATGAGAAGAAAATTTTGTGAATAGTAGTAAAATGGTTTGAAAATATTAATGAAATGGTTTAAGTTAAGATGTTTTGTTGGGTTTTGGAAAATGAGAGAAAAAATTGAATAAAAATATGATAAAGTCAAAAAATTGTTTGAATATAATTTTTTAATATTATTTTTGTTTTGAAGTTTAAAAAAGTTGTATTGTTGTTTGTTTTTTGTTTGGAAGTTTTGGAAAGTTGTAATGATTAGATGAAAAAGTTGAAGATTTGAAATTGGAAGGTGTTTTGTGTTTGAGTGATGTTTGGGAAGGAAATTATGAGAAGTTTTGAGATGAGATCAGTTGTCTCACTTCCCAAACATGGCCTTAGGCTTAATGGTAGGTAGATGGAGGATTGCCTTGTGGTTTTCTTTAATAATTATTGAGGGAGAGAGAGAGAGAGTAAAATGCAGGTGAGTGTGATTTCACTCTGCCATTTTAGAAAGCATAGTTACAGGTAGAAGTTCTTAAACTTTTCAGTGATAAACGTTCTAGGATTATACAGCAGTGATAGTTTGCTAGGTACTCTTGATTCCAAGGGGATTGGATTCAATATAGAAACTAAAAAGTTTGGCAAGTTGCAATTGTGGAAGATGCTTCCTTTATGCCTCATGTGGTGTATTTGGTGGGAAAGGAACGAGCAATGCTTCAACGATAAGGAGCGCACATTGGAGGAAATCTGGAAATTCTTTGTATTTACTTTATTACAATGGTTTTCTGCTATATGTCTTGATGGAGCTTCTGCTCATGATTTTCTATTTTCTTTTTCTTCTGCTTTATAGAATGTAACTAGGTGTTTGTTTTGTATATTTCCTGTGTACATGAGCTTCGCCTATTACATTCGTTCAATAAAATTTCATTCTACTTGTAAAAAAAAAAAACCTTCGAACTAAAACCAACATATAAGGGGAAAAAGATATCTAAAATACGACTGGTGTGCCACTATAATAGCCCATGTAATATGGACAATAAAAAAGTATCATTGGCTCAATACCAAAGTATCCGTTGCTCTTGGGACTTTGAAGAATAAACCAATCTTCGTACTAACTTAAGAAAACAAACAAAACTTTAAGTAAGACTTGATGATTATAAAATTTGAGTGTGAAAGGTCCTAAGTGGTTGACATCAAAGTTGGATTGGAATTCTGGGTTTCTTTGGTCTCTAATTTAAATTAAAGTTAGATCAAAATTCTGGATTTCTTTGGTGAATGTTTTCTTCCTCTCTTGTTATGACTTGCATATTTCCCAGCAGTATATCTTTTATTTAGGCTCATATGTGCTAGTTTAGTTTTCTACAATTTCTTTTATAAAAAAAGGTTTTCTATAATTTCTCTATTATGTCAAGACTCACAGCTATGCATTGGCTGTAGGCTGCTCTTGAGTCATATTTCTTTGGTTCTTTGTTCGGCTGTGAAGTCTTCAGTTTATGTTTGATTTCTTTCTGGTTTGATATAAGAATCCTAGTCCTAGACCTACTAATTAATCTCAGAAGGTTAGATAAACATTTAAAATTGCAGGTCAGAGTTTCATATGCTGTTGATGATTGTTGACATTGGGTGATTGCTAGGGGAAACCGTAGGTGTGATTCCCTAGTTTATGTTCCAATTCTTTTCCTTTTCTTGTCTTATGCAGTTCATCATAATATCTTTTCCAAAATTTCAGTCCTTTTCAAATCCTTGCCTCCATAGAGCTTCCTAGATCAATCCATACTTGAACATATCTTATCTCCTTATTGGAGGTTGAAATTTGATAATCCAAATTATCATGGACATGCCAAGTCCTTCATTGGGTGGGTGGATTATTTGAACTATTCAACATCGTACCTAGCACCCATGGATAGAAAAAGTGCTACATGAGTGCTAGGTCCCACTTTGGATAATTACTAGGAGGAATTGGGGTTTACAAGCGATTTTAGGGAGCTTCAATTGTTTTTATAAGTAAAAAATTATATATATGAAAAGGAGAAACCAAGTACATTGAATCTATACAAGAAAACACCTTGCCCAAAATGACCCAAAAAGCCCGTGGAAAAACAACCCAAAATACACCAGACCCGACCCCAACCCCTTGTTTCTCGTAGAACTAAAACTCTACCTGAACACCCAACCCCAACCCCTTGATTCCTGTATTCACAATGTCCTCCCTTTAGACTTCCCTCTAGTTGAGCTACCACCCTTAGCATCGTAGTTGATTGCCCAAGAAAGACGTTGTAACTCCCTGCTTTTCTTGAAATTTGATTTGGTTTCAAGTGCGTGGCTTGCCTCAATCGCAGTGATTAATTCTTTAAATTGATCTTCACATCTTCCATGTGAGAGATTTTAGGGAGCTTCAATTGTAACATTGACTAGTATTTTTGGAGTATTGCACATGTGGCTAGCGATTCTCTTTGTTGTAACAAATGGTGTAAGAGCCTAGTAATGTTGACTAGTTTTTTATGCAATATGAGTTATGAGTTATGATGAGGATATTAGAGATTTGAACAAGGGAGATTGTGAATTATCATGGATTCTTAAGTCCCAAGGTGAATTATAAAGGTATTGCATGGGTCTTAAATGCCACGTTGGATATTCAACTGGTGGAATTGGGCCTTATAAGCAATTCCATGGAGCTCCAGTTGTAGCTTTGGATAGTCAATTTGGAGCATTGCATGGATGTGACTAGCGTATTTCTGGGTTTTTTAATACATAAAAGTATTATTTAGTATTAAAAGAAGAATAAGCATTGTCTAAGTATGCATGATGCATACAAAAGAAAACACCTAACTGGGGGTTGTGAAAAATGGAGTTGGTAGATAAGATGGTCTATCTTGAGTTTTAAATCTTCATTTATTATAGAGAAAATATATTTGCAACCGTGAATTGTGCAACTGCCGCGTAATCACTTTGAAAAAAGTAAATAAAACATGAGACTCATATGAAAACAATTAATTTTTTAATAGTGGACCCTACTTTTTTTCAAAGTGATTACCCGGTGTTTACGCACTTCACGGTTGTTTGTAGAATTACTCTTTATTATATAGCTTCTTTAAATTGGGCTTCCTCATAAACACTTGATGTAAATACTATAACTGTTGCATAAGGGATTTAAAAAACTTTGTTTATGTTATATAGTATAAACATCCATTTGCAATAGCAAACTAAAAGTGGTCTAAATGGGAAAGTTGGTGTTTACTTTTTAGGGTACTTACCTATCGCCCATGCAATGCTTTTCCTGGATTGGTGCTTTAAGGATGGACTATTTTCATTTTTCATTTATGTTGATTAATTTAAGCCTACTGTTTTATTTATCAACAATTGAAACTGGGTGGAACTGTTTGCATGCAACTAGTCTTCGGTCCCCCTTAGATGGATACCGTTGGATATAGAATCTTTATTGATATAATGGTTTTTCTCTATACTTTTCAGATCCTGCTGCAAGTGCTGATTTAGCTGTAGTTTTAATGCAAGAAGGATTAGCGCATGTCTTCCTTGTTGGTAAAAGGTATGCATGAATTCATTGTGGCATTTTTAATCCATTTAAGTCTCAATTTTTTCAAAGAGGCACTTTTTGATTCTAGGTGTAATGCCCCAAGGGAGACCCAAGCCACATCTGTGTTTATATTCCAAAATGACTAGTCAATGATACAATTAGAATCTCATTGGAACCATTATAAAGAATAAGAATTTCTCATTTCCAAGCAATGTGAGATTACATACACCACCTACCCTTATTAGTTAGAATGAGGTATCACAATCTCCCCCGCTTAAATTCTCGACGTCCTCGCCGAGTTAGTCCGTGGTAGGTGGCATGGCACAAGTCTCACATTTTGTGTTGGGATAAGCTCTAATACAATTTGTAACACCCTAAGAGAGGCCCAAGCCACATTTGAGCCTATACTTTTATAAAAGACTAGTCAATGATACAATTGGAGTCCCATTGAAACCATTATAAAGAGCAAGAACTTCTCATTCTTAAGCAATGTGGGATCCCATACACCACCTACCTTTATCAGTTAGAATGAGGTATCACACTAGGGGTTTGAACTCAATGGCTATTTGACATGGAGTTTACGGGCATCAAGAAGTGTGTTTCTGTTACTTACCAAAAAAAAAAAGTGTGTTTGGGTTTGAATCTAGCACTAACCACTTTGGTCAATACCCCCAGGAATTTTTCTGGTAGTTTCATTGTGCATGTGGGGTGGGGTACTACCTAGGATTTTGCACTAGTAGTTGTTGGGTCTTTCGAAGCCTTTGACACCTTATGAGGAAATAAAAAATAAATGATAGGCATTTTTCTCATTCAATCATTTTGCATACTTAATGTGTGTATCTATTCACCCGAGTTTTATTTGTAACTATATATATCACCTAGTCTTTTATTTTAGAATCTATCCTATATTTTTCTATTTTTATTAGATTTCATATATTGGCCAATAATTTTTTTTTTTATAAGTATATATTGGCCAATAATTATCAACATTTCAATAAAAAAATTCAGAACAATATAGTTAAATATTCAAATAGTCCATATGGTTTACTTAAGGCCTGGTTTGAATAGTGAGATGAGATGAGATGATCTGTGAATAATAGTGAAATGGTTTGAGTTACTATTTTATGGGGTTTTGGGAAAGAAGAAATAAAAAGTTGAAGAAAAATATTATAAAATTAAAATATTATTAGAATATAATTTTTGTTTTGAGATTTGAAAAAGTTGAATTATTTTTTGTATTTTGTTTAGAAGTTTGGGAAAGTTGTAATGATTAGGTAATGATTAGATGAAAAAGTTGAAGATTTGAAAGTGAAAAGTGTTTATGGTCCCGTTTGGATATAGAAATGGTTTCATCTCATTTGATCATTATAACTTTTCTTGACTTCTCATACAAAATATAATAAACAATTCAACTTTTTCAAATCTCAAAACAATATTTTATTTAACTTTCAACTAAAACCATCTTATCTCATCTCACTATCCAAACGGTCTTTCACTAGGTCAATTTAAAGATGGTGAATACCTAACCACATTGGCAATAAATATGTAAACACTTTCGGTTTATGATGATCAGAGTAAAAAACCTACTGACTCATAACCAGCAATGGGAACAGATTTATGAACCCTGCCCACCAAAAAAATAAAATAAAATAAAAATATTTAAAAACAAATAAAGAAAAGAAGAAATAAAAATTTTGAACTATTATCCACATATAGCAAAGACAATTTTCTTCTAGATGAATCCTTGTTGCCAGCATAAAACTACATCTGAAACTTACTACTACTCGTTTTGGGAAAACAAATTCCTAGCACTATTTGTACCCAAGGTCTCGAACCTATGACCACCAATATCTGTGCTCCATTCTTATCGGGGCAGGAGGCACTGCTCAAGATAGACACCTTTGGCTTACTGCTGGAACTAACCACTAATGACTATAAATACCCAAAGGACACTCTAATGTCTGAAACAGAATGATTATACATATTAAGAAATTTCATTTCATTATATTGGCTAAAAATGTCTTTCTGCGCCCATTAGTATCCACAAATTAATGGTAATATCTCCTTCCAATGTGTGAGGTGAGATTGTTTGTTTCTCGTGTCTTCCGTGTGATTCTTTTCAAGAAAATTAATAAGATAGGTCCTTGAGCATGTTAATTGAGTTCAAAATAATCTAGATTCAAAGAGTGTTAAAGAAGTCCATTCACCATAAACGTTGCTGCTAGTTTAGGGATATACTAGTTGTTGCACAACAAAGAATACAATCCTGGTTTTAAGACAAAAATAAAAATAATTGACTCTCTCTCTCTCTCTCTCTTTCTCTCTCTCTATAAAACTTTTTTCTAGCTTTCTTGATGATTCTTTTTTTTTTTTTTTCTTTTTATGGTATCGTAAGTTTTTTTTTTTTTTTAATTTATATACATGTAGTGCTCATGTGGCCAACCCATGTGACCATATGACGTGATGGAAGTATATAGTTGTTGAGGTGGCAGGACTTCCATTAGTGGGACTAACAGGAGTCTGATGCAAAGACTAATTTGATGATTCTAAAAACTACACGGAGAAAAATGTTAATCCTGTTTTTTATGCCTCTCTGTCAGTTAAATATTAAAATCTTACTTTTCAATGGTATCATCGAGAGTATTACTAATTTATATAATGTGACTAATATATAACAGTGTCACAGTTACTCGTTCACGGATAGAAACGTCAATTCCTCGGAAACATGGACCTGCTATTGCTGGTTATGAATCGGTAGGTTTGTTTACTTTTTGGGAACATATCTTCTCTTCAAGGTCTTTGTTTTCAAATGACAAGGTAGTTCTGAGAACGTATGATTTCATGCTGGCTGAGGAAACTTCTATCTTTTGCAGGCTCTGAATAAGTTTTTTGAGAATGTATTACAGGTTAGTTCAATTTTTTAGCTGTGGCACCCTAGCTTGTAATACTACTTCAGAATATATTTTCTCATTTCACCTATCAAAAATGTTTTCTCATTTCAAATTTTAGGGGAGCTTTTCTTTTAAGAAGTTTTATGAGTAGGTGGGTGGGTGTTCCACCACTTCTAATGGGTTTTGTTAAACTATGTTTTAGGCCTTCTTGAAATATGTTGATTTCACTGTTGTCCGCTGTGCCGTGATTGCAAGTCCAGGCTTCACAAAGGTCTGGCATAAGTCTTATGCTTCTTCCATCTTTAGTTTTTAATTACTGTTATTGATATGTCTGGAGCCTTTGTTTTATCAAATCGGTAATTGGTACCCTTGTTATTGTATTCCCCTCTTAATCTGCAACTAATGTAATATGTATTATGTTCCTTTATGCTTCAGGACCAGTTTCATCGTCACTTATTGTTGGAGGCAGAAAGAAGACAGCTCAGACCTATTATCGAGAACAAGTCACGGATAATTCTTGTGCATACAACATCAGGATACAAGTATGGTCATTATTTTCTTTGCTTCTGTTGCTCACAGTTCCTAGAGCAGTAATGAGATAGTCTGCCATCATAACTAGCAGAAGTAACGGGAATTTCAAAAATAGTAATCTGCAGGGGCATGTTAATGTAGCTGTGGATGGAAGTTCCATATTTATTTTGTGCCAGTATGCATCTTTATACAACTCGAATTTTGTTTTCACAGTTATGCTAGTATAAGAAATGACCCGGTAGTCTGCAAGGCATCTGGCCTTATCAAGTTGTAAAGTCATCTTAACTGCACCTACAGTATGGTCTGGACGGCTACACAGCATAGCATTCTCTAACACTCACCTGGATCATATATGTCGTAGTCTCGCTTGGAACATATAGACTCTTAACTTAGTTCTTCATAATGACTATGTAAAGATATCAGCTAGTTGGTCTTCATATTTCACAAATGGTGCAGTCATGTCTCCACTTAGTATCTTGTCTCATACACAGTACAGTCTACTTTCACTAAACTAGCACGCTTAGACGTTGCTCTTGTATATGTTCCATCTTCTTGGGCTCTTGCCTATTCTTATGATCAATAAAATCTTGTTTACAGATAAAAAGAAGTTATAGTCTACTTGAATGTACTTGGTACATCATAGTAGAATAGGAGAAGGTGCCAGGTAATCTAATTTGAATAAAGTGTCGTAACCTATTCAATTTGCTAGCTGTATGAGCCACTGCTCAGTACTCATTTTCTGCACTCAATCGGGCAAACACACTTTGCCCATTACTCTTCCATGATATCAAATTTCCTCCTCAAAAGGTACAATATCCTGTGGCGGATCTTCTATCTAAGGGTGATCCTGCCCAATCTGCATCAGTGAAGCCTTCCCCACGGCCATTTTTCCTAAACATGGAGCTCTCTTCTGGTATCAAATGATATGAATAGCAGCATCCCAATGTGAGAGTCTAGGGGCTTCCAAGAATTGACTCAGTACATTTACAGCATATGAGATTGAGATATCTAACCTTTTGATAGCGAGGGAATTAATTTTTCCCACCAATCAATCCTCTATAATAGTATCTATAAATAAGTCTTCATCGTCTCTCATTAATTATTGATTTGCGTCCATATGAATGTCAATCTGGTAATGCTGTAAATAATTCTTGGCTACCATAGGGATCACCTCCCACTATGAGGTATATTGCCACCTTGATTACTACTCCCTCCTCATGTTCCGCCATCATCACAAGAGGCAATAAGAGTAACGTGCTGACTCGGAATGGAGTTAATTTTCTGGAGAGTATAACACTGAAATCACAAATAAACCTCATGAAAAGAGGGAAGATTGAAGCTAGACGAGATCTATGCATGAATGGGCTAATAGTCAGGTTTCATGCTTGTGAGAGAATGAACATCATCCAAATCATGGTGTTGAACTCCATACGGGTGATATCAGCGGGGAGGGGCTGATACATATTCCTCTCGTCTAAAACACCCATGACCCTAATAACAGGAACAATGTTGTCCTAGTGTTGGGTTCTATACTGCTATTCATGAGGGACATAATCAGATTATCCTCTTGATCCCATAAATTTGGTATAGTTGAAGTAGTGGAGGTATTAGAGGTAGCCAAACTACTTGTATCACCAGAGGAATCAGTGGTAGCCAAGATAGATTTCAGCTTGTCAAACAAGAGCCGATCAAATAATCGTTTCCTGCACAAGAAAATCTCTACTGACCTTGCTCAACAAATATAATTTTTTCCATTAACTTAAAAGATGTCATTGAGAGTTAGGACTCGAGATGGAAGAGATAAGCTCATATCTAGTACTCATATTATCAAACACAAAATGGAAAACTCAGAACACACAAGTGGAGAGAGGCAAGAAATGACCTCAAGATGCCTTTAAATGAGCTATAAAGCTGCTGACCTGCCCAAGGAGGAGGAAGCGGTTGAAATATGAAGAACAGACC
Source organism: Pterocarya stenoptera (assembly GCA_003123785.1). Taxonomy (NCBI): domain Eukaryota; kingdom Viridiplantae; phylum Streptophyta; class Magnoliopsida; order Fagales; family Juglandaceae; genus Pterocarya; species Pterocarya stenoptera. Next base: position 76,740 of record QEOT01124276.1, on the reverse strand, counting down.
AGCGTACAAAATGCTGAAGTTGAACAACCCAAGGTCACAACAACCCAAAAGCATGATGAAGAAAATAGGGAGAAGAAGGAAAAAAGGGAGGAATAAACGAAAGTAAAAACATTTTGAAGAATCAACCATAACCAAAGAACTATTCAAATCCGGTGCTCTGATACCATAGTAATTATAAAGGGAAATTGAAGTGTATAAGAGAAGGAGCTGATTTGACTGTACAGCCCTCATCAAGACTGTCTTCTGGAAGTTACAATAATATCTTCTAGAAGCGTTTAATATAGCATAGCATTCTCTAACATGAGGGAATGAAAATTCTTGTGAAATTGGTTAAGGGGACCACTTTCTTAAAAACAACAAAAACACAAAGTAGGCAAATAATGCCTCGTTTCTGCATTGATTCTTCAATTTTTGATACCCCTTCTTGTTTCATTTTTTGTGCCATGCAACATTGTTACATAGCAAGTACTTCATATGGTTTGTCTTCTCTAGTAATCGGCATATGAAGCTCATTCAATTTTTTGCAAGCATTATGTTTATTATCACTAATGGCTGTCTTTTATTCTCAAACATTATGTTTATTATCACTTAATGGCTGTCTTTTATTCTAGTACTTGTATCACCTGGCTTCAAATTTTTTTCATACAGACATAGTTTGAGAGAGGTTTTGGATGCTCCAAATGTCATGAGTATGATAAAAGATACTAAAGCAGCACAAGAGGTATGTAGACTCAGTGTAGTTTTTTTTTTTATAAGTAAAAATAAATTTATTTTTCAAACCGGCTCCGTTTAATTATATATATGTCGGGTAGTGCCAAACCACCATGCCTTAAACGATTCCAACCGGACTCAGTGTAGTTGAAATTCTTTATTTATCAGTTTTGCTTTGGTTGGAAGTTGTAGTTTCTTTTCCTAGCAATTGTTTTACCTCTGTTGGTTTCAACATACTTTGTCCAATCTTGGTTCTGTAAACTGGCAATAACAATTTTTATTCTCTGTTGTCTTCAGGTTCGAGCTCTCAAGGATTTCTTCAACATGCTTTCAAATGTCAGTTTTTTATCTTCAGTAGTGATGTTTTTTTACATTTGATAGTGTATTTCATCTATGTCATAACTGAGATGCCTAGTCACAAATTACAGACGATGGTTTTTTTTTATATGTAAACTAAGATTTTATTAAAACAAGTAACAAGGCATAGCCCCAAGTAGGTATGAAGTATACAACAGAGAACGCCACATTACAACTTAAGAGCTAGAGATGAATGCAAGAAAATATTGAAAACTAGCCCCATTGAAAACAATAACAGAGGTCCAAAGAAATAAGGTGTGAAAAAAGAAACATCCAAGTTCTTACAAAGAGTGTTCCTGGTCTTCAAAACCTCGATCATACCTTTCTAGCCAAATGCACTACATGAGACTTAGACAAATCATTTTCCACACCACACGGCAACAATTTTGGGGTTGCCCTAAATGCCTCTCCAACCAGCAAGGTGATCTACCACCTCCCTAGGCAGCACCCTTGCAATTCCAATCCTATTAGAAATCTCATCGCATAAAACCCTTGCCACCTCACAATGAAGTAGTAAGTGGTTCACAGATTCACCACATATTTTGCACATATAGCACCAATCCATAAGAATGAGCCAATTCAGACAATTTTCCCATGGGAAGCCATCCAACCAAAGAAAGCAACTTTGGAAGGCACCTTCTCCAAATGCACTTTCGAGTGCAAATTGGTTGGAAAGACCGTTTGAAGAGAATGAGGTTCATCATGTGATAAGCAGGATGATTAAAGACAAAGCTCCTGGACTGGATGGCTTCTCCATGCCTTTCTTTCAGGCTTGTTGGGACTTTGTTAGAGAGGATGTCATGGAGGCTTTTCATTAACTTTATCCTTTCAAGAAGTTTGAGAAAAGCTTTAACGCAATCTTTATTGCTCTAATCCCAAAGAGGGTCGGGGGCCTCAGATGTGAAGAATTGTCGCCCCATTAGCCTAGTGAATGGGATGTATAAGATCATATCCAAGGTTCTTGCCAATCGCATGAGCAAAATTATGGAGAAGATTATCTCAAAGCATCAAAACGCCTCACTGTTTCTTTTTTCTTTTTTTGTAATCAAGTCATTTTCTTATGTGCAGGATCCTTCACGCGCATGCTATGGACCAAAGCATGTCGAGGTCGCCCATGAACGATTGGCTATTCAAACACTTCTCCTCACAGACGAGCTCTTCAGGTTAGCATTATGAGAGTGATTGCAACATTTTGGACTTCCGTGTTGGCTTATTCCAAATCCCTAGTATACTTCTATTTGATTGATAAAAAAACCTTTTCACTTGGATGTTTTGCCCATCTTTGCTGAACTCAACCCAGTTATAGTCCAGTATGATTCGTATAGTACATTTGATGTTTTGAAAGTTTATATGCGTGTATTTTCATAAATAAAAGAGCACAGACCACTGTCTTTTTCCTTGCTGAAACGCACAGAAGCTATAAGACTTCCTTTCTTAGTGTAAGATGTCAAAAGTTGCTCTGTTTTTTCATGGTCATTTAAAATCCTGGATTTGGTCTTTTAGCTGATTGTTTAATCCTCTGATCAGTTATAGCTGACCTTGTTTATGGAGTTTAGAAATTGATATTCTGATTGAATTCATCTTTAGGGAATGAAGATGTCTTCTAAAATTTAAAATTGGTGTTCATCATCCTGGTTTTGTCAACATCTTGCGTAACTGGCTGATGTGGACCATGTGGTATATTTTAAATGGCAGTCCGTGATTTGGTCTTTTAGCTGATTAGTTAATCCTCTGATCAGTTATAGCTTGACCTCATTTATGGAGTTTAGAAGTTGACATTATGATTGAATTATTGTCATTAGGAAATAAAGATGTCTTCTAAAATTTAAAATTGGTGTTCATCATCCTGGTTTTGTCAACATCTTGTGTAACTGGTTGATGTGGACCATGTGGTATATTTTAAGTGGCTTTCCATTTAATTGGTTGACATAGGGAGTCGTTTAAAATAGGTCAACAGCCCCTTTTGTGACTGAAGATGATGAATCTTAGGATCTAGAGTAGCATTGCTCAAAAAACAATTTCTATAACCTTTAATGCAACAAGCCGTGCGATTTTTCTTTTTTCTTTCTTTTTTTTTTTTAAAAGAATCAGCAGATTCTGAACTTTTTGAAGAGGGCTAGAGAGGATAAATAGGATGTTATTTCATTTTGCAAAATATATAAAGCATGGCAAGTTGCAGCTAGTGATTCTGTAATATAATCATGTGAACTTTAGTTTTTACTCGGTAGACATGCCATGTTGCGGTTACAGTTTCTAGATTGATACAGAGTTCCTCCCCCCTTCTCTTCTTAATACGGTCAAGAGTTATTATCTTCTTCTTCACTGGCTGCATAACTCCATCTCGCCATACCGTCGTCATTATTTCTTTGCCATAGACTCTGGAATGCCATATTATGCTATTTGAAAAGTTTGCTACTCAGATAAGTACCAATAGTACATACATGGCCGAAAGAGACAACAACTTCAGTAACGAAGATCTGTGTGTGCAGGAATTCTAATACTGCAGCTAGGCGAAAGTATGTCAATCTGGTCAACTCGGTAAAGGATTCAGGGGGCACTGTTCATATATTTTCATCTTTGCATGTTTCGGGAGAACGTGAGTATTGTCAATGCTATGCTTGCAAAACATTCTTAATTGAAAAACTATGATAGACTAGAATGTTAAGAGAGAGATTTTGTCTAGGTTTCCTTCTCTCTAGGGTTGGTGAGATTGTATTATAGGAGCTTCTTTTATTTGACAGTTTCCTTTGATTATTGTTCGTTACAGAACTGGCGAATATAACTGGCATTGCAGCAATCCTTCGCTTCCCACTGCCCGACCTTGAAGACCTTGAGATGTGATTGTGAAATGGAAAGTTATGGTGTATTCTCTTGTCAAATAGCACCAACTTATTATTATTATTATTATTATTGTCATTGTTGTTATCTTATGAAGAAAATTAGTATCATTATTATTATTATTATGTAATAAAGGCTGCCACGGGTGGTTCGTTCTTGTGGGGTGGATAGATGGGTTCGTTAACAGAATAATGAATAATATAGGGACTTGTATCATATAACACAGGCAGTGCTCACTTGATTTTGCTTCTGTGGTACTCACCCTTCATTTGCGCTCTCTTTGACCATTATCAGTCCATGGCCTCATTAAGTGTAAAATTATCCATTAAAATTGTAATTGAAGTGTTCTGCGCCTTAGAAGAAGTGATGAAGTGTGAAACAGCTGGAGGAGAAATAAGATGAGCATCGTGTAACCCTAACTTTAGAAGAGTACTGATAGACCCACAACACTTTGTACAATAGTGTTATAAAGTATGGGTATTTTTGTAAATCATCTTATAAAAGTAACAGCATTTTACAAAAATACCCCCACTTTATAACACTGTTGTACAATATGTTGTACAAAGTGTTGTGGGTAAATCATTTTCCAACTTTAGAATATGGAATCAACAGCTCAAAATTGATTTTAAAGATCCAAGGGCCTCAATAGCTTCATACGAGATCAGACTCAGTATACTCAGTAACTTTTATCAGCCTACTAAATTAAATACTATAGTACATGTTATATACTATAAAACCATATATTTATACTATATACATATATAACATTGTCTAACATTATATTTTATCAAACATTATAATTTATTACTCATAATATAATATTGTAGTTATATTATATAATATAACACTATTATACTAATACCGTATATTTTTTTGAAATAAAAAGAATACTAATACCTTATATTAACTACAAAATTAGTACATTGATACTTAAATATTTATACCCTACGATGTTATATTTGGATAAAATAATATTATTATTTATGCTTATAGTTATAATGCATATGTAAGAATTAATATTAGTCTACTACTAGTCACTACACAGTAGCCACTAGTCTGGCAGTCTACTAGTATGAGCTTATTCAGTATTAATAATAGATATTGACACTAAATATGTATAGTACTTTATATAATTTTATGAATACAATATTACTTGTGATTAATCTTATATAAATTAACAGGATCAATAACTAGTAATACCGTAAAGTCTTTAATAGTACTTCATAGAATGATAGAATCATAAGTGATAAATTATAAATTATGACTATAGTCTATAGCCTGTAAGCATAAACTTTTATATGACATTTGAATATTTGATAAGAATAAGATAAGTTATAGCTAATATTATATTCATCATATACTAATAATATTCATAATATAATTATATATGCATTCATCATAACTTCTAGTTCTATATGATATAATAATATTATAAATTTATATATATAGTACTATATGTAGTGGACTATAAGTCTATATACATAATTGATAATACATATATAACTTATGTATATTATATATATATTGTATTATATATGTATAAATATATACGAGTCGAGTTTTATACGAGTTTGTTCGTGAATATTAATTGAGTCAGTTGAGCTTTATACAAGTTTGTATCGTTTAATAATCCAATCTAATTCGATGTTTATGAATAAAATTTGTTGATATGTGTTTTTATTAATGTTTATGAGAGTGGATCTGAAAAGTTTGAATAATATTTTGTGAAAAATGTGTTTTTTTCTAAATAACTTTGTTGAATTTGTTTTTATTTTTGTATTCGAATTAGTTTTTTCAGCACTCATCCAAATAATGCTCCTGCCTGGATTCGTAAAGGGCAAGGGCAACAATTCAACGTGAGCATCGAAGGCCATTAGTTTGCAGAACCTTCGTTTTCTTTAAAAGGAAAACATGATGCCACAAATTTTGCTTTTTAAAAGACAATGATCCCAATAACATTAGCATTAAAGCATAAAAATAAAAAAACTAAGGCCCCTTTTGGAATGAAAGTTGAGATGAAAAATAAAAATTAAATAAAATATTATTTTTTAATATTATTATTATTTTTGAATTTGAAAAAGTTAAATTGTTTATTATATTTTATGTAGAAATTTAAAAAAATTGTAATGATGAGATGAGATGAGTTGAGATCATTTCTCAATCCAAACGGAACCTCTACTCAAGAAACCCTTGCATGAAATCGAGACTTGAATAAAGGCTGATTCTTGATTCTTGAAGGCTTGCAACCGCCAAGATTCAAGAACCTAATAGTGATACTGGCTGCGACTGCGAGAAACCCCAATAGATGCAACCTACAGCCGTATTTTCAAGCAACTATGATTGCAATCTCAGTCTCAGAGGTGACAGTCGAGCCTCGACAGATAGGTCATTAAATGCTAGCATTTATGACTTCCAACCAAGTCCCCGATTTTGTGGTTCGTGGTTCTTTGTTCATCGAATCGTTCGTCTATCAATCAATTAGCTAGGTTCTTTTCATATTTCTAAGCATTTGGTTGGGAACTTGGAAGATTGGAACTACTTATCTAGTTATTTGAGTATTTTTGACGATTTTGGATCTCTCCTAACTCTTTCTAAATTGTAGTATTATAGATCTAAATCCAATCATCTAAGATTATGTTACTCTGACGTTGAACTCCGAAGTGCTCAGTGGTGTGACATTGTGTTGCCATACATCAACAATCACGACATATATGTATGCTTCTATGACTATTTATCACTTTGATTGATAAGTTTATGAGTTTTTTTTATTTTTATTTTGTTAAGGCAGAATATGGCCTTTTGCCTCTTTTCCTATATTGATCTTGGTATTGTTTGCACATTGCACTATATTATCTCTTTAGAGTTTTATACTATTCATACTTAAAATTTTGTGAAAAAAACATATGGAATAAAGAACCTACATATATGTGCTTGAAGCTCCAATCAACAGTGCCGTGAGTTTAACTTATTCCTCCTCCTTGATTCTATGTTTAAATTTATTTACTATACATTTTAAAATTTTCATTTGCTTCTCTAAGTTCTCTCGAGTTGTTTGTGTATATTGTTGACTAGAGTCTGGATATTTTAAGTGGATTAATACAAATTATATGGTTCCAATTTTATGTTCTCGCTCGAAGTTTCTGAATGTGTTGTGTAACCGGTGTTTGTTTATAATGTCTGCATATAGAGCCATAGAGGTGCTCTGTTTCTTGCTTCAACTATCGAATGGTGCTTTGTTTAACATGTTTGGGTTGATTAATCTAATCATATCTGGTTCCATGTTTATATTATTGCTTCAAGTATTGGGTCAAAGCTTTGTTAACGTGTTTTGGTTGATTAATATGATCCTATCTAGTTCTATGTTTACGTTCTTGCTTCAAGTATGGAGTGATGCTTTATTTAACATGTTTGATCCTATCTGGTTCTATGTTTATGTTCTTGCTTCAAGTATGGAATGATGCTTTGTATAACATGCTTGGGTTGATTAATATGATCCTATATGATTATATGTTTATGTTATTGTTTCAAGCATTGGGTCAAAGCTTTGTTAATATGTTTTGGTTGATTAATTTGATCTCATCTGGTTCTATGTTTACGTTCTTGCTTCAAGTATGGAATGATGCTTTGTTTAACATGTCTGGGTTGATTAATCTAATCCTATATGGTTCCATCACTACAAGAAACAAGGCATTTTTCGGCACAAAAAATCGCCGCAAAAAACATCTAAATTCGCTGCAAATGCTATTTCCCAGCAATTTTTACTGTGCTGCATGTTCGTCGCAATTGTCTACTCACTTATAAGTTAAACCAGCGAATTCCAAAAAACCAGCGAACTTTTTTCAACGATTTATTTTTGCCGCAAATTTTAATTAAAACGCTGCAAACACCTATTCGGTTTGCCTATTAAATCGCTAGGAAAACTTTTTGCGGTGATTTATAATCATCTCAAATATTTAATAAATCGCTACAAATAAGATAATGTATTCCAAAGGCCTATTAAATCGATGGGAAGAGTATTTGCGACGATATATAATCGCCACAAATACTATAATAATCGAAAATAAGTATTTCCAACGATATCGAAGCACTGCAGAAAAGTATTTCCAACATTTTTTACTTAACGTCGAAAATAAGTATTCCCAGTGAGTTATTATTGCTGGGAACATAAATATATATATGTTCTTGCTTCAAGTATGGAATGATGCTTTGTATAGCATGGTTGGATTGATTAACCTGGTCATATTTAGTTCTTTATGTTCTTACTTCAAGTATGGAATGACACTTGATTTAATATGTTTGGGTTGATTAATTTTCTATGTTTATAAATTATAATCTTGGATTCTGGAGATGCCTTGCTTCTGAAGGCACATTGAGCCATCAAAGAAGACTATAAATTGAAACTGTTCGAGTCAAATCTATTTGAATTTAACATATTTTACTTGATTAGTATCAACTATATTAGCCTTGCTTCTAAAGGCACATCAAGTCATCGAGATAAAATTGTTTTGACAAGTATTTGGCCAAATTTGTATGACTTTAATTTATAATTTAGTTTATTAATATAATTTGTCTGGTTTTGTGTTTGCAAATTATTTATTTTAGCAAATGTATGATTGTATGAATGAACTTGATCCGATAGAGGAATATGAAAATGAAAACTCCTTTGGGATTAGTTTAGTAGAGCCCATATCTGATGATGATGGAGACACTACAAATACTAAGACCCTTAATACAGTCATTAATGAGAGCCCATATCTGATGCTATCTGTAATGGTTTATTTTATTTCGGGATTGTTATATTGCGTTCGTAGATATCACATATGCTATGATTCTATGAATGGACAATCTGATAGGTTTGTTAATTGTTATTGCAATTACTGAAAATCAACATTATGACATATTATATGTTGTTGGAGTAGATTAAATTTTTTGCTTTTATCAACATCCCTTAACAATATTACTAAGTTAAAAGTACTTGAGTAATCTATGCAAGGGATTAAAAATTAACTTAATTTTTTTAGTGTGCATCAGTATATGCAGGTTAGTGAGGTTGTTGTCATGCTAGTTTTGTTGAAGTTTGGAGTTTCCAAAATGTATGCAAGTATAGATTCTAGCGCAGATTTGGACTTCATTGTAGGTACATGTAAATAGCATAGTCTATTTTCTAAATTCTAGAAAACTATAGACTTAACTATATGGACTATAGTTGTTGTCATGCTGACTTTGTATGCTGGTATCTTAATCTCAGTGATATTTATAAATTTTGTGACTGTGTATGATGCTATTGTTACGGTATTTGATGTTACGGGATTTGATTTGTACTACTTTAGGAATGTTTTCCTTTATACCTAGATTGTATATAGCAGATAAGTAGGCTGTAATTAGGTTGTAAATAACGGGGAAAATACTTACCTTGTATAGTGTTTAGGCGCTGGAAATCAGGCAATCAATATGTAAATCTCTTCTATATAATGTAAGCAAACCCTACGGAAAGGGCATTCAGACCAATTGACATGGTACCAGAGCCCCTACTCTGATTATCGTTTCTCTGTGGCCTTAATCTTTGAGAGTTTTTATTCTGAGTTGCGCCGAGAGGAAATTTTTTTTCTCTCTGTTCTCGCACGTTGGTGAGGTTCTGAGATTCTAAGTGTTTTCTCGCACGTCTGTGGAGTTTCGGCTTGTGAGCTCCTTCTCGTGGTGGTTCTCGTCGTTATTGGGTGTTGCAAGTGCTGTCCCTGTGCCAGTCGGCATTGTTTGTGGTGATTGACGGCGTCTGTGGGTGGCTGTGTGGTGGTCGACCGTGTCTGTGGATAGCTAAGTGGTGGTCGGCAGCTTCTGTGGTGGTCAGCAGCTTCGACTCCCCCTGGTGTGGCTGATGATGGTACATTTTTTTTCTGGGCAAGTCTATCTTGTGGGTTTTCTTGTCTTGATTGTTTGGGTTTGTTATTGAATCTTTCGTGGGAGAGTATTCTCTTAGTTCTGAGGCAGTATCTCTCGTGGGTCTTATTATTTTGGCTTTCTCTGTTTGAGTTGCCAATTATTCTACTGTTCCTTGATGTGATTGTCTGAAATTTTCTGGTTGGGCTTATTGCTATTTTAAGTGATTTTCATCATGTCTCTTGACAATTCCATTATTCGATTTACTGGAAAGAATTTTTCTACGTGGGCATTTCAATTTAAAATGTTCTTGAAAGGGAAAGAATTATCAAATCATATTGATAGTTCTGTTCGAGTTCCCACTGATGAAAAAGAATTTGCCCAATGGGAGGTCAAGGATGCTAAGGTGATCACTTGGCTATTGGGAACGATGGAGCCTCATCTTGTCACCAATCTTCGGTGTTTTACTACGGCTCAAGCTATTTAGAACTACCTGCATCGTATTTATCACCAAGACCACACGCTCGGAAATTCCAATTGGAATTGAAAATTAGCAATTACACTCAAAGGTAATTTGACTATTGAGCAATTTTATTATGGTTTTATTAATTTTTGGAGCGAGTATTCTACTATTGCTCATGCTAAGGTTCCCACCGCGGCACTCACGGCTCTTCAAGCGGTTCATGCTGAGAGTCAACGCGATCAATTCTTGATGAAACTTCGACCTGAATTTGAGTCCGTTCGTGCTGGCTTATTGAACAGTAATCCGGTTCCTTCCTTGGATATTTGCTTGGGAGAGTTGTTGCGTGAAGAACAGCGGTTATCTACTCAAATGGGCATGACTTCTGAGAAGGTCTTTTCTGAGGTTGTGAATGTAGCCTATGCAGCACAAGGGAGAGAGAGGAACAAGTTACAGTGTTTTAGTTGCAAGGAGTTTGGTCATATTGCTCATAACTGTCCGAAGAAAATTTGTAACTACTGCAAGAAAGAAGGCCATATCATCAAAGATTGTAGGGTGCAGCCTCAGAATTGCCAATCTCAAGCCTTTCAAGCTGCTATTCAGTCCTCATCTTCTTCTGCGCCCCTCACTGTAAGCTCTGATTCATCTGTTCTCACACCTGCCATGGTCCAACAGATGATTGTGTCTGCTTTTACGGCTTTAGGCCTGCAAGGTATGGATCCTAATTCCACTTCTTCTTGAATTGTTGATTCGGGTGCATCTAATTATATGACTGGTAGTACAATGGGTCTCCATGGTGTTCGTAGTATGGAGGCACCCAAACTATTCAGATTGCTGATGGCAGTACACTTCCTATTACTACTGTTGGTGCTTTGGGCTCTTCATTTCGAAATATTTTTGTCTCTCCTGGATTATCTACCAATTTGATTTCTGTTGGACAATTGGTGGATAATAATTGTAATGTTCATTTCTCTCGTGATGGTTGTTTTGTGTAGGATCAGGTGTCGGGGATAGTGATCGCGAAGGGGCCTAAAGTGAGACGTCTATTTCCTTTACAGTTTTCTATTCCTAATGTTATTTCCTTTGTTTGTACGACCACTGCCAATAATAACGAAGTCTGGCATAAGAAATTAGGTCATCCTAATTTTGTTGTCTTGACTCATCTTTTGAAACATGGATTTTTGGGTAATAAAGATTCATTTTCTTCTTCTGTATTTTTTGATTGTACTACTTTTCGTCTTGGTAAAAGTAAAACATTACATTTTCCTGCGTATGGTAGTCATGCTTCTACTTGCTTTGAGATTGTACATACTAATGTTTGGGGTGTTAGTCCTATTATTTCTCATGGTCAGTATCGTTATTTTGTGACGTTTATCAATGATTATAGTCGATTTACTTGGATCTATTTTCTCCGTTCTAAAGCTGACGTGTTCTCTGTTTTTCAAAAATTTGTTGCGCTTGTCGAGACACAGTTCAGTATTTGTATCAAAACCTTACGCTCTGGCTCAGGGGGAATACATGTCTTATTCCTTTCAGACTTATCTTCAGCAAAAAGGGATCATTTCTCAGCGTTCTTGTCTTTATACCCCTCAACAAAATGGAGTCGCTGAGCATAAGAATCGTCACCTCTTAGATGTCGTTCGTACTTTGCTGATTGAGTCATCTATACCTTCTAAGTTCTGGGTAGAAGCTTTATCTACTGCTGTTTATTTGATCAATCGTTTGCCTACTGCCACTCTAAATTATGATTCTCCTTATCTTCAATTATTTGGCATATCTCCTGAGTATAAATCCTTTCATACTTTTGGGTGTGTTTGTTTTATTCATTTGCCACCTGTTGATTGTCACAAGCTTGCTGCCGAGTCTGTCACATGTGCTTTTATGGGATATAGCCCTACTCAGAAAGGATTTGTTTGTTATGATGCTCATGCGAACAAATTCCGAATCTCCCGGAATGTGATTTTCTTTGAAAATCAATATTTCTTTTAGTCTCAGGTTATTTCTGATCCTCCTATTACTCTTCTACCCGCTTTTGATGATGTGTCTTCTTCTATTGAGCGATTTAAACCAGGTATGGTGTATCATAGACGTCCTCCTTCAATGCCTTTTCTAGACACTGATCCGTCATCTGATTCTACGCTTCCTATACCTCGGCGCTCCACCCGGGTTACACATCCACTAGATAGGTATGATTTTTCTCATACCTCACTTACTGTCACTCTCGATACTGTTTCTGTTCCCCACTCTTATACTCAAGCAGCCACCCAAGCATGTTGGCAGCAGGCCATGCAAGAAGAAATCCAAGCTCTTCAAGACAATCACACTTGTGATCTTGTGACTTGTCATTTTGATGTCAAACCTATTGGTTGTAAATGGGTATACTCAGTCAAATTTCGGTCTGATGGCTCACTGGACTGATATAAGGCCCGTCTCGTGGCCCTTGGGAACCGACAGGAGTATGGTATTGATTATGAAGAGACATTTGCACCTGTTACCAAAATGACTACTGTACAGACTATCTTGGCACTTGCTGCATCACAAGGGTGATCTCTCCGGCAGATGGACGTAAAGAATACTTTTCTACATGGGGACTTGAAAGAAGAAATCTATATGTCTCCACCTCCTGGCATGTTTACTACACCTTCCTCAGAGGTTTGTTGACTACGCCGATCTTTGTACGGGTTGAAACAAGCTCCGCATGCATGGTTTGATAAATTTCGCTCTACTCTGCTTGCTTTTCACTTTACTCAGAGTCAGTTTGATTCCTCTTTGTTTCTTCGCAAGACTTTTACAGGAATTATATTGCTTCTAGTATATGTTGATGACATTGTGATTACTGGCTTTGATATTGAGTTACTTAAACAATTACAACAGCATCTCAAGGCCTCTTTTCACATGAAAGATCTTGGTCCCTTGCAGTACTTTCTAGGCCTTGAGGTGCAGATTACTCCAGCTGGTACATTGTTACACCAGCACAAATACACGGAGGAAGTAATTTCATTAGCTGGTCTCCAATTGGGTAATTCTGTTCTTACTCCCTTGGAGGTCAATCTTAAGCTTCGTCAGGAGGAAGGCGAGCTTCTATTAGATCCATCCTTGTATCGGCAACTCTTTGGGAGTTTGAACTACTTGACAATTACTCGTCCTGACATTTCTTTTGCTGTGCAGCAGGTTAGTCAATTTATGCAGACCCCTCGACACCTTCACCTAGCCGCTGTCCACCGCATTATCCGATATCAGAAGGGCACCTCTACACGTGGGTTGTTCTTTCCTAAGGAATCTTCCTTACATTTGGTGGGGTATAGTGACGTTGATTGGGTTGGATGTGCAGATACTCGTCGCTTTGTTACTGGCTGGTGCATGTTTCTAGGCAATGCACTCATTTCTTGGAAAGAGTAAGAAGCAAGACAGAGTTTCCAAGTCCTCCACAAAGTCTGAATATTGTCCTATGTCTTCTGCCTGCTCTGAGATCACATGGCTTCGTGGGTTATTGGGTGAACTTGGTTTTCCTCAGCTTCATTCCACTCCTCTTCATGCAGATAATACCAGTGCTATTCAGATCGCCGCTAATCCTGTCTTCCATGAGTGTACAAAACATATCGAAGTCGATTGTCATATCATACGTGAATCCTTTGACAGACATGTGATTACACTTCCTCACATTTCCACCGAACATCAAATTGCAGACATCTTCACTAAAGCTCTTTCTCAGCACCGGCATCAGTTCTTGGTTGACAAATTGATGCTTCTTGATCTACCAGCATCAATTTGAGGGAGGATGTTACGGGATTTGATTTGTACTACTTTAAGAATGTTTTCCTTTATATCTAGATTGTATATAGCAGATAAGTAGGTTGTAATTAGGTTGTAAATAACGAGGAAAATACTTACCTTGTATAGTGACAACTATCTAATCTCCTTGATATTTCTAAATTCTGTAACTCTGTAATCTGTATGATGCTATCTTAATCTCAGTTATATTTGTGATGCTATTTCTGATGGTTTATTCTATTCGGAGATTGTTATATGTGTAATCTGGCTTCTGGAGGTCCATTAACTTGCATTATTGCATAAACCACATTCTTCATATTTACTTACCAAAGATAAAGCATTTGTGGCCCAATATGTTTTGGAACTAGGCTATCTCTGTCATCTGCTGTGCAATCTGGAGTAAAAGAAATCTGATGCTATCTTTGTGCTTGAAGAAAATGGAGGAAAGCTTCCAACTTAATTAGAAGATGTGATTCATGAAGACTGAAGACTTTAGAAAATATTTTTGGTTTCAAACTTTTGATGTACCATAATTTATAAGCATTGTTAATTTGTTATATTGTCAATTTGTATTTAATTTGTTAATTTGTAATTTAATGTACCATAATGTATATGAGGGCTTGAGAGTTGAGGCTCCTGATGTAAGTCATGTAATTTTGTATTTTATTGCCTCATTGGTGATATTTTAAAGTTTGTATTTATTTAAAATTTGTTAGATTTTATAAAGAAATAAAAAAATATTCACATTTTTTACTCAACCCGATATCAAATCAAGCTTTTAGTCGATCTCGAGCATAGATAACGGGTAAATGAGTCGAGCTCGAACAACTTTTTGGGCTCGACTTATGATCGAGTTGAGCCCAAGCCCATGGGGATTTTAAACGAGCTCGTGACACTATAAGCTCGCTCGAGCTCGGCTCAAATATAGCCCTATTTAGGTATCAATATATTTCTTTGGATAACTCAAGGAATATAGGAGGATCATTCCTTATTAAAACGTCTAAGGTTTGTATAAATTAAAAAAAAAAAAAAAAAAAAAGAAAAAAACGTCTAAGGTTTGAAGTTTAAGTTGTATTAAACATGATGTCAATGTGCAACATGTGTTAGGTCCTAATAACCAACCAATAAAAGATGATGTGGGCCGGGTCGATGGTAGATGTTATTAATGCTATTATATTCGCTCCAACTAAATATTTTATAAGAGACCCAAATGATTAAAGAGGTTTGGATAGTGAGTTGAGATGAGACAAGTTGAGATAAAAGTTGAATAAAATATTGTTAGAATATTATTTTTTAATATTATTATTTTGAGATTTAAAAAAGTTAATTTTTTTATTATATTTTGTTTAGAAATTTAAAATTTTTTTAATAATTAGATAAAATGAGTTGAAATGAGTTGAGGGCAAACCGGACTGTTTTAATATATTTGAGGTGTCCTAAGTTATCTGATTTCAAATGGGATAAATAAATGTATTCCTATCGATAAAGTATTCGTAAGAAACGAAGGCCAACAAGCTTACTGGACAGAGAAGTTTGCTGCTGGTTTATCGTATTATGAACAGAAAGGTAAAGCATTTAATGACTATACAATAAATTTAAAAAATTTAGCCTATGGAAATATGGTTTTCTTTCACTAGTTTACAGTTGTTATATAATTTGTCAAGTAGTTTTATTAGGTTAAAAATTATGGTTCATTGTTATATTATCCAACCAAGATTTTTAAGAAAGAGAAAATGGTTGAGAGAAGATGAAAAGCGAAGTAAATCTATCACCAAAATAGTGGGCAAAATTACATGCTAAGTGTTTGTTTTATTGTTTCTTACAAGTCTAACTCAAGTTCTACACATTTCCTCTAAATCTCTTGGCTGTTAGTAATTTTAAAAACATAGATGCACATTTATATCTTGGCTCTTGGTAATTTTAAAAACATAGATACACATTTATTTTCAGTATTACTTGTACTTGAATTTCCAAAACAGTTACTAATTTTACTCTTAATTTAGTCCACACTTCCTTAGTAAACAACCCTCATTTTAGTGTCGATATAGCTAGTGGATGACTTTTGAAATTTTTTCTCATTTCATATTTTTTTGTGTTCATTGTTAAATCTTTTAGTTTAATACTTCCTTATCTTTTCGAAGTTTCTTGTCACCATAAGCGTTATCTTGCGAATCTAAAAAGTTTGCTTAATTCTCATTGTCTCTGTGAATACGATCTTGGGATTTACCCTTGTATTACTTTGACAGCTTCTGTGCTTGGAAGTCAAAATTATAAGCTGATCAATTCCCAGTAATCAAACTAGAGGCAAGTTTCATTTAAAAAAAAATTAAAGAAAAGTTTCATGAAAATTTTAGTTGAACATTATTCTTAAGTGCTCAGCATTTGACCATCTTTCCAGTTTTGCTTTTCTGCCCTTCAGATACTGAACAATAAGGTAAAAGCAAAACAAGTATCTCTTGAGATAGGCAGTTTAAGCACGAAGTACGACTAAACATTTATGGTAAAGAGTAACATATAGTCACACAGGATAAACTAGAAAACGGAAAACCTGGTATCTGCTCCCCACTCAAACATTTTTTTTTTGCTCGGCAATGAAGTGCCTTTCCTTCAAAATCCCAACTCCTTTCAGGTCACATCCACTAACAAGTGAAAGAATGCACTCCAAGTGAAACAATACACTCAGTAAAGACGTTACTCTATGAATAAAATGTCACCCAAGCTATATAAATATACACCGCAGCCGCTTTCTACTTCTCCACATATATACCATATATCATTTTCTGGCCCAGGGAAAACAGCAACAGCCCTATGAAAAAAATGAGAGTCAGAAACTTTTTGCATTAACAGATTGAGATGAGGTGACAGACACAATTGAATTCCCCATGATAGTTGCAGTTGAGAACTAAATCATAAATGCTTTGATTTTTAACTGAGACTAGTTGAATTACCTGACAGTTGCATTCGTTGTCTAAAATGTGTCACGGAAGTTTAAAATGCAAGTATATTCTTATAATCTTCAGGAATGGCAATTTTGATATCTCTCTTCTTTTTTTTATTGGCACTAGGTCCGGGAACAGTGTCCTCACGGGGGTGCACAGCCCCTCGGCAAGGAGTTTCCCGCAAGTGCACCTTGGGTAAATAATACCCCAGTACAATGGCCCCTAGAGATTGTTTGCACCTAAGGGGATTTGAACCTTAGACCTGAGGGAGCATACCCCTAAACCCAAGGCTTTTACCACTTGAGCCAACCCCTAACTCTAAAGGTTGAAATGGCAATTTTGATATCTCAAACAAACATCAAAATTAAATAAGATGTGAAGAAGTCAAAAGGGTAAGTAATTAAGATCAAGAGTCAATAGCTACAATAAGATGAATAGTCTTTTTTTCTACATTGGAAAAGTAAAAATAAAATGATAAAAGAGTCAAGTATTAGGAAAGCCAAAAAGACAAGTAATGGGAAATCAATAACCATTATAAAATGAAAAGTTATTTTCCTGTATTGAATTTATAATCATAAATGGTATGAAATCTTTCATCTTCAAACCTTTTTTTACTCCTAGTGTCAAAAAACCGAATGGGTATGTTGTAGAAGAAACAATGAAAGGTCATTTTAGTATGTAGGGTTGGGATGGGTCAATAAAATAAAATGAAATAATGAAACGGCGCAATAGAATACAAAAAAAAAAAAAAAAGCTTCTGAAATTATGTAGGTAATCGATTACACGGACACCCCTTTTGACCATGATATCAGTAACAGACAGCAGGCCGTCAATTGTAACAATCAATAAGGTATTTTATACATCCATATAAGAGCACCACATACCTTGGAATTTTTTTTATCAGATTGCATATGAAGACCATTAGAATAAGGAGTTCCACTTGCCACAACTGGTGCATTTCCTGCCTCAACCTGCCTCTCCTGTTGCACTAAGTTGAAAATCGCAGTGTAACCTTCAGCTGATGCAGGGTTGCTCTCATCCCAGTCACCAAATTTTGGAATAGCAGCACTGTGATCAGGCTGCCAAATCAGAACTAAAATCATAATCCTTCAAATGAAGCTATGATAAAACTATATGGTCTGTGGTAATAATTTAACAAAAATAACACTAAAAAAATTGCGCTTGTCCTTGCCCAACCTGCTTAGAACAAAACATTAAATAGATCAAACTAGGTAGAATAAGGAAAGAGGAAATGATTAGGCAAAATCAAAAGTCACTTCATAAGATTTGTGTGTGATAGATTTGATGAGCCTTCTTAGAAGAAATTAGTGACTTTTGGTCCAGCCTCCTACGTCTTTTTTTCTTCAATGCAAGACAATATTTTGAACTTAAAAATCTTAAAACCAGTCAGCGTTGGAGAGGACAACTTGAGATTCTGAGTTTTCCCTTTACCTTTCCTGTGACTTCAGCAACCAAACAGAGAAATAAAATAGGTTTATGATATCATTTCACCTTTAAGCAATATAAATAAAAAATTAATAAGAATATAGATAAGTGCGGTTATGCAGTTTTGAGAATGTAGAAGAGAAGAAATTCAGAAAAGCAATTACAGTTTCATTGTCTCGAGCAACTGATCTTAGTCGAGATCTTCCTGGAGTCAATGGAGCTAAGCTATGGCTACTACCTTGAGATGAACCCTTCCTTTCCCATGAGGGAGAAGACACTCCACTGCCTTTGCCTCCTCCAATCCTTGGCTGGTAATGTTGGTGCAGAGGTGAGTGCTCAATGCTGTGATCAGCCCTTACACTCTGCTGCATAGCCCTTTTAGGGATGTTGCCAGTGGATGGGCCAACACGATGATGAAGAGGTGAATCTGATAAGACTCTCTGACCTACAGCTTCACGGGGCATTGCTGAATCACTATGTCTCCTTAGGTCATCACCTTCCCGGATCAAATGTTGCTCATTCTTTGACCTTAATGCTTCTGAGCTTTTAGGTGCTAACCCTTTAGCATTGTTACTACCAGATCGTACACCGCCATTGTCATGTCGCAATGTCGAATCAGCTACCATCCTTGACTCAGTATCTTCTTGGCTTCTATTGCGCTCATGCTTTGACCTTTCTACCTCAGCCCTCTTGCTTCCACCATCCTTACCCTTCCTTGCATTATCAAAATAGACTGTGTATGGGACTTCACTTTCCCATTTACCGAACTCTGGCACATTGGAGTTATGCTGCAAATTTACAGGGACAAGAAATATGTTTATAAAGACACCCGGATTCACATCTACGCAGAATAGATATATAAACAAACAAGAGCTTTGTCATTTAAAGGTGGAAAATATTCCAGACTCCTCACTCTAGCGTGGAAGAATTTAAAGCTAAATAATTAAATAGACATAAATGCATGAATAAGAATTTACTGAAGAATGATCTGTTTCTTTGACATGAAGTTATCTCCATTATTGATGTTTTCTTTCACAAAAAAGGAAATATGAACACATTCACAAGTAAATCTGGAGTAATATTAGACCGTTCTCAAATGCTACATTTAGTCTCTTGAATATACGATCCTCTGAGACAGAGCCAACATATGCAAAGAATAGCAATAAAGTAAGAAGAACAAGTTAGACTCTAACTCAGCGGTACAAATGCGACTTTGTAATATTTGGGATTCAGAACAGTTGTTATTCAGAATAGTTAAGTTTCTAAATAAGTAGGAAATACTCTCAACCTGCATGAACCTATTAAATTGAAGAATAATTTTATTTAAAGACCTTTACACCACACACTATCCACGTGGCATAATTTAATTTGTAAGATAAATTTTAAAATTCAAATCTTAGAAATAAAATAATGACATGCAGATGGTGTGTGGCGTAAAGGCCTTCAAATAGCACTACAAAAGTAACCCAGAAGGCAGAAACCAAGAGATGTGGATTCAAAGAGCCCTTTAGCCATCTAAGTGTTGCCAACACTTCTACAATGGAAAAATGTTCATTTCTCATACACTGCCTATTAATATTTCTGATTTGCTTGGGAAAAAGAGAAGAGAACATATCTGATTTGATCTTAAGCAACTACACTTTAGATACAGCTTTCTTTCAATTTAGAAATAATAGCGTATACTAATTATTCCCAAATATATGCTATATCTGTCGTATATGTCAACACTTCTAGAATGGAAAAATGTTCATATATTGGTGTGTGTATATTCACGCCCATACTTGGTATTTGTGGTGAAAATTTATATGATAATATAGCAGGGGAAGAGCCAAAATATATGCAATCTTCTCTCTATTTGTTGGCAAGTTTGTCTCCTGCACAGTCAATAGTATAACCTTTTCAATATAAGCAGCCAAAAAAAGCACAATTGGTAGGCACAGGTTGCCATAGCGTTCGTCATAGATCCCAAAATTTCATTTCAACTGGATCATTATGATTAGGTTACAAAACTAATCATAAATCATCAATCTCAAGTGAAACAATGGAGAATACTGTCAGGACAAAGGTTCTCTGAATTATAAATAATCTACCAGCTCCATGATGCTATTCACAAATCATGTAAGGTCTCCAGTGCAACAAACTTACTGAACACTCTCATCCATGCAATCAGCATTATCTTACTGTGCCGAGCCATGCCTTCTTACAGAAGTAACATTTTATTCTCTATACATACGAAGGGCTACAAGAAAAGGTAGACAGTTTCTTTTGCTATTTGACAAGAACAACCCTTCTTTCAATCATTTTCACTGACTCGGTGTCTAAAGGTCAACTAAGGCCGGTAACTATGTATATCAGGATTTGTTCCAAAACAGGAGCCATTATCATTTAACACCCACAAAATAAAATCATAGGCTAAGTAAAGCTTGCTTATCAGAGGAATGAGAATATAAATAATAAAAAAATGTGCATGGTCACGCCTCACACAGAGAGACCTTAAATATTTTACTACAATATTCATCTTCATGAACAAACATCCACACCATCCACAACAGAATTTGAGATGATTTGGAAAAACATCTAGATGAAGACAAAAATTGATAACGGAAAAGAGATTTTGAAAATTGAATCTCCGACCCCAGTACACATCTCTAATAAAACAACTTTCACCCAATTCTTCAAAAACTTTTACACCATAGGTAGCTATGAAGACATCTGAACTGGATTTTTCTTCTCTTTTTTTTTGGGAGACGTACAGATGTACTGCTGCACAAGCTCAAGACTGAAAAACAAGGTAAAACTTGTTCCACCTATTTCATAACCCAAACCTTGACCTGAAAGCAATACTTTCATTAATGTCATATTAAATTGACACCCATAGGAAGCTCCAGAACATCCAAACAATTCTTTAACTTCCAGTTACCAGAGGGTAATGATGTGGAACTTCTTAGAAGGTCCAGACGAGACAATGTAGGCCTAACCTAACAAGAATGAGTTTCACAATAATGCACTTCAGATGTGGTAGTTATTATTGAAGCAAGCTTGTTTGTCACAGTCCCAGTATCACAAACATCTGTTGAGGGTTCTCTGCCATATTCAATTCGGCACCCTTAGAGCCTCCTTCATCCTCTGAGACAGTAGGATTGCTACAGATTCTATCAGTAATAACACATAACAGGAAAGATAACTACAAGAGAAAGATGGAATTTACGGTGGGAAAGATCATAAACATTGATAAGGCCAAATGATTTAGAGAATTTATTATCTAGTTATCATAACTTCTAATGTCGAAGGCCCTTGTATTTTTGCGACTTAGGCATCGGACAACCACTAATGAGTATATTGCGATTCACATTAACATATACATCCACCCACTAAATGCATGCCTGTTATACACTTCTCACATACGTCCATTACCCCAAATATCCTTGAGCTTATTTCAAATTTAGACAAATCCAAATGCAAATAAAAAAAAACACAAAATCATGGCCAATGCAGATTCTATGATTTTTGAAACCTAAGCTTCAATTTCTGGGATAAGTTCCGGGGATTGCAAAGATCTGTAACCCAGAATGATGAGAAGAATTCGTGTAATTAATCAAAACTTCAATCCAAAACTGAACTTTCCACGAACCCATGTATCAATCTTCTTTTCTTTGTTCTGTTCTGTTCCAAAAAAAAGGAATAAAAAAAGAGAAAAAAACTTACCTGAATTTCTAAACCAAACTTTACGATGCCATTTTTCTCTTATTGACAAACACATCGAAGGAAGGAGAAATACTTGCCATAGGCAGAAAGGTACAAATGCAACTCCAAACCCACCAATAAAAGGAAAAGGATCATATATACAATAGAAAGAAGATGAAGAAAAGCAAACAAACTCACAGCCATTAGCCTTCGAAAAAGATCTTTGTAGATAATTCCCGAAAAAGAAAAGAGCTTTCCAACAGACTGGTCCTTCGCCGATCACCTTCGCCAATCCGACAACATATAACTAGAAAGTAATTTCCAGATACCAAAAAACCCACAGCCAAAAGAAAGATACAAAAAAAAGGAAAATTTTCCAACATGTGGAAAGAAAAACATATGTTGACTTGTATCACCTCTATAGTTGACCTCTCTCTCTCTCTCTCTCTCTCTCTGTGTTTTACTTTTAACTGCGTTTTTCTTTGCAAGTTTAAACTTTGCCAACAGCGTTATATTTGACTAAAACCTAGAACTGTAACAACGCTGCCAAAAAATAAAACAAGCACAACTGTAACAGTGTACCTGCTGCTGGTTTCAGTGGCATTTAAAAACAAAAAAATGAGTGCATGTATTCGATTAGCTTCAAAACGACCAAGACTTCGATAAATTCAGAGATTAGATCATGAAGTTGGATTTTGTCATGATTGCAACATCATTAAACAAATGGCAGTTGGAGAATGTTTATTTGTTGGAAAATGCTACACACTTGTCGTTTAATTCTATCATTTATGTATTTCAATTTTTTAATTTTTAATTTTTACTTAATGATTAAAAAAATAGTTATTAATAAAATTGTGTATTTTTTTATTTTTTTTAACAATTAAAAATGTTAAAAAAATACTTTAAAAAATGATACTTAATTGGTTAAGAAACTTACCGAAGCATGATCCTTATTTGTTTATTTGTGGGGATGAATATTTAAACTTTTGCGCTTTGCCTTTTGCCTAATTATTATTTCACGAAAAAGTTATACTCTTGAATTGTTATTCTTTATTACTAAGATCGGAAAAAGGAGATCATAAATAGGCATAAAGGTGCACTTTTGACGAGAATGTGATGTGAAAGTAATTTTCACAATCCACAATTACACATCACCACCTCATCATTCTGCCAATTATATATACTAAACTAAATCATTACTAAATTAATTCTTTTGAAATGATAATTCTAAAACCTTAAAATATGAACTTCAACTTATAAAAACTCTAATACAAATTATTTGTAAGAGCTTCTAGTTTTTGAGTTGCTACTCCTTCCGTCACTCAGAGTGGCGTTCTCGCCTCTTGCCAACATGAGAGGTCGTCGAAATCCGATGACTAGTCGTTAGAATCCAATCACCCATCACTAGAGTCTGATGGCCGGCAGCCACCATTAGTTTTGAGGTAAAAATTATAAATTTTGATTGTGTAGATAAGTGTATTTATAATTGACATTACAATTTACGAGACTTTAAAATGAGAAAAAGGCAAATTCGCAAGTTTGTAATGCCAAAAATTACAAGGTTATGATCATGATCTTGTTAATGTTTATCCAATCTAGATGTCCTTCATGAAAATAGTACTTCCCATATTATATATATGAAATAAAGGTTTGCCATGAAAATTAGATAACAAGAAGCTGGTTGTTGAGTGAGTTCAACCGCAGATATCAAGAGAATGAGTGCTCCATAAATTACCCACCAAGAACTCATGCATTATATAATTCGATCTGTTACTAATATTTATGCATTCAAGATATATTTAGTAGTGTGTAACTAAGCACATGCCAATAAACACCTATACTGCAGCCATAAATGAGACATGGTCCATAAAATAAATGAGACGTGTGTAAGTCATACTAAAATAGTACTTATGTTAGTATGTACGTAGTTCCCGAAATTCACTTCGTCTAAATAAATTGAAGTACTATGATAGCGATAATCTTGGCAGTGATCGACCTAGCTAGCCATAACTCATGATCTCCACTCAAAGTGCCACCATCAGGCAGCAAGCTCTTTGCATGGCAAGGATATCAGGCAACAAGCTGGTGCTCAATATATATGTATGTTCATTACAACGTACTGTCCACCCTATGTAATCCCAACATTATATGTTGATATATTACAAACTTGTACACACTACAACAAATTATGTTTTTTCCGAGTGATTTTGTTGCAATTAGTATATATTTATGTCAGAATTGACTTTTTCCCACCACATTTTGCCATAGCTAACTCCCTCAAAACAAGCGGCAACATATAGTACTTAAAGCTGTGAGCTTACTTCTCGTTAGAATTACTGTTATTTCTCGCAGTAGGTGATCGTGAGAAATATACATATTCTCTGTAGGAAAAAAATTACCCCAAGGCACCTTTGGCCCATAGAAAAAGTTTTTTCTAACTAAACTACTCGCTGGAAATACTAATTTCTGAAAAAAAACTTTTGGTAGGAAATTCTCTTTTCTTCGAGACCAGAAAACTTTTTCTTGCCAACTATTTCTGTGGGTAAAAGTTTTTTCCCACATGTAATTAACAGGAATTAATTACTTGCTGCATATATATTCCGCCAGAAATACTTTATTGTGACTAACACAGTTGCTGGAAAAAGATCTTTTGTTACACTCATTATGACAGAAAATTCTTTTTTGCCATGTACATAAATGGTTAGTAAAAGTATTTTTTCCTACATGCTAAAGCATGCAGGCAGAAAAAATTATTTTTAGGAACACCTAATGCTGCCGAGAGTAGTTACTAGCCGTGTATAAATATTACAGGAAAAAAAGTATTTCTTGCAAACTTTTTGATCAGTAATATTCTTTTTTTTTCCACGAGTGATTGAGTTAAGTAACTCAATCATATTTTCTTTTAGCTTTATTGCAAATTAGTGGGTAAAATGCATACATATTTTCTTCTACTTTATTGTAGTTTAGTAGGTAAAATGCTTAGCTAAGTATAAACCAATTTGGCCGACTAATTATGAGGTCTTCATGCTCTGCCAAAAACTAATTTCCATATATTACTTTGGTCAAATGCACAAATAATCATAATCATTATTCTTCTTATGAGACCTTTATGCCAATTTTTAATTATGCCGTGTAATTCAACAACTTCTATATCGAAGTACTTCTCAACTCTTACATCTGCAATCACATCATATCTCCAAAGTCCAAACCAAGTCTACTTCAACCAATATACATATATTGATATTAATAGTGTCATTATAGTCACCGACATGTATATACTTACGTAAAGTTCATATTCCAAGTTGTATGGCATTTACATGGACAACAAGAGTTCCCTTAATTAATTAAAACAACTTGTAAGCAAATACATCTAATTTAGTAATTCTGAAACACCTTCTTGGATGGAGCATTCTTTTTATAAAAGCTACATGCATGCATGGAGACTTGGTTCATTACTGTAGCTGTGTAGTCAGATATCTATCTTCACCAATTGTAACTTTTGATAAAAAATATTTCAATTAACTGACCTGCAAAATTGAAAACACAAATGGCAAATATTAGTGTATGGTCAATCTCTATCAAACTAACCAAGAAATTCCAAACTTGAAAATAATCATATAATATTATTGGTCTTGTATTTAAATCCAAATATAATAAAGAACGTGATACATGTTTAAAATGATCCATAGAATTTTGCATTTTTGCCTATGTATATTACACCTACATAGGAGAATACTTGTAGGTTTGGCTGAGTTTTCCTTGAGTTTGATTAGTACTGTAATTGGCCCTAGTTCTGTTTTCTTCAAAAAAATAACAACTGAGCATCAATTACAACAGAATTTTTATAAACTACTACACCCATCTCAAAGATCTCTAACAGAACTAGCCCTTGAATAAATGGGATACATTTATGATACTCATAATCCACCCATAACTTTGCATAGACAACAAACTAAGTAAATTGACATTAAGGAACAACAATATGCTCCCAACTAATATATTAGCATCTTTTTTACAATTTCTTGCATAGACACAAATACAATATTTTTATTTGCAAACAAAAATATATTCAGGCCTTGTAAGTCTATGCTTTCCTATAAGAATGATATAATATCACTAAGTCACACATGAGAAATATACCATAAGTTGAGAGGGCAGAAAAAAGTAAAGTATACATATACATAAAACAGCTTGTCTTTCTCCCACTTGCATCCTAAGTTATCACAAGTTTTGCCTCAACCTATACAACTGTATAAACACCATGCTAACCTTAACTAGTAAACTCTGATGGCTATTTTCTTTGACAAACTAAGTCCCCACATCACCAGATTAACCAATATGCTCAACAAAAGAATACATACAGCTTGCTGGAAGGATTTTACTTTTTACTTTTCAAAAATAAGTCTCAAAAGTTCAAAAAACGGGTACCCCCATATATAGTGATGCCTATTGCATCTCCCAGATCAATCTCACTATGAGATTGACTCTAGGACTCCAATTCTGTCATGAGGGAAAATATGGAGCAAAGCCATTGGAAAGTTCTCATTCAACTCAATTTTTTTATAATGAAACAAAACAATCAAAGCCTTAGGCTAACATGGTCCCTAAAAAAACAAACCCAGGAAGTCCCCAACCCAATCATATCATTGTAGAAACGTAAGAGTCTCACTCAATTTAGAAGTATTAGACTTCTTTGTTGTGTTTGAAATCGACAACCCAATGTGAAATGTTTCTCAGTTTTGCTTTCTTTTAATAGCTAGGAGCAGATGTCTAAAAATTCATGACCTAAGGGAAAGATGCACAAAATTGTATAGCAATTAAGTCCAACGAGCAACACCTAGATGACAATTCTCAAAGATTTCTAAAGTTCCCATTTAACTAATAAACCTCTGAAACACAACAAAAGTTCCCATAGCAATTAAACAAACAGGGATTAGAAGACATCCCATCAGCAACCCAATTTGCCTAGAAGTTATTTGTTCCTCTTTCTTGGTATTTAACCCTCTCACAAATTCATTTACATAAATTATGGAAATTGTGTAATAGAGGAGGAGAAGGGTTTTAGGGCTTGAAATTTGTACAACTTATGTCAAAAATCAACAAATTCCGTTAAAATCGCATGAACTAGATCCCACACCTCTCACACCTAGATCCCACTCAATTTCTCTAAATCGTTCAAAGAACAAATTGCATGAACTATTTGTAAAGAAAATAAAAGAAAATATATATTTAAGAAAATCACCTTCTAATTCTATAGGACAACAACTTGGGCGGGATCAACTCGAATAGTTTCTCACCCATTGAAACGATGTAATTCAATATAGATATGAATGCCTGGATGGAGTAGAAAGTTCAAATTGTTCGATCTCGATTTGGTATAACGTCTCCTTATCGAGAGGTCACAAATAGGTCAAATTCCTCTTGTAAAGGTGCCAATGGGAATGGATTGCTTGAAATTTGCCAGCGTTGAAGGTCTGACCTTAGATCATTGTCACCAGATGACAATGGCCTTGGCTCATGGCCTTTGAGCTTTACTTCGTGGGCCATATTAGTTGAGAAAGGGAGTGACCAAAGGTGGGAGAAGCAGATTATAGTTGGTCATCGAGAGTGAGAGTGAGAGTGAGATGAAGGTAATTTTAGGGCTAGTAGATCACCATTAACGAGCATTTGGGGAAGAAGATTTCTTAAATGAGCATAGGCTACCGTAAATGTGATTTGCATCAAGATGAAAATGAAAATTATCGCATTTCCTACCCAAATTTCGGTTGCGGATAATGTAAGTTTGTTGTCACCAACCAATTTCATCACGAATGGATACATATGTCACTGTAAAAAAATATTATCTATAAACTTTTTTTATTATCTAAATTTTGCGGGATAAAGTCTTTAGTTTTCACAAATCGTAATGTGTAACAAATAAAATGGTCCGATATAAATATTTGTGGCGAAAATTTTATGGCGACATGAATTTGATAGCAAAACATTATTTGCTACCAAATAGTATTCACGGGAAAAATTTATGTTCCAAAAACCACTATTTGTTGTAGTGACATCACAATGCATGTAATCTATGTTGTGAAAAAATAGAGATAAGAATTTATTTATAGCAATCACATATAGATAATAATTTTCTTCGAAGAATTATATAGTCAATATTAATTATGAAAAGATATATATGTCAAAAGAAGTTTAAGGAAAACAAATCATGCATAGAAAAGATAAAATATATACATTAAAGAAAAATCTTTAAGATCACTCGTATATATACATATACCTTTAGAAATATTTACTTTACATAAGTTGCAAAAAACCGTTCAGTTTACATAAAATGATGTATGAAAAAACATAATCATAGTCACTTAATATTACGTAAATTTTATATCAAGAAATTATTAATTAAGATTTCATGTTATATATCATTTTTGTGACAAGTATTAATATATAATATAAAAATTAAAAATATATATTGGTTCGGTTTGGCCCAATTCGATTTTCATGATAACCAAACAAATTTTCAATTGATTTCGATTGCTTGGAACCGAAACCCACCGAACCGACTGTGAACCAGATCGATTTTGTCTAGTCTAATTGACTTAGGTCAATTCGATTGGTTTCTCAGTGTTTTCGTACACCTCTAATGGCAAGCTCTTCAGACAGAAATCCACCACCATAAACCACCACTACCATGAGACTCCTTAGCCCTACCCTATGAATGAACACTATCGATTCTCAATTAACCATAAGTCAACCTCAAGCCGGTACCCCTTGTCGATTTTGCACCGCCTGACCTTTAGACATTTACACCTTCCAGACTACAACTACATGAGACATGATCCAGTCATCCTTTGTTTATGCAAGCTGAAATAGAGAAAGCAGCAAACCACTCAGACAACCATTTTTGTCGCTCAACTTAGCCTCCTGACCACCATTGAACATTGGAGGACCTTGGAAACACCACTGTGAACACATTGTTCTGCATGATACCACTACTGTAAGCCATAAAGAGACAACCACGCCCCAAACCAAAACCAAACAATGTCATAAATGTCCCAACCATCATAGCCCCTCCATCACTTCCTCCTTTCTCTGCAATGGACAACAAGTACATCAAACCACCTTGAAACAAGATGTTGATTTTCCTTGGGATAACGTTGTCGTCAAATGCCCAAACCACTCTCTTAAACCACCGTATAAACCGTAGAAAGCCCTTCCCCTAGCCACTCTCAATTGTGGAAGCCCAACCCTCAACCTTTCTCAATTAGCCTCTCTCTCTCTCTTTCTCTCTCTCTCTCTCTCTACGTAAACTTTCTATCTATCTATCCATCCAGTATCTCTCCGCCATTTCTCGCTTGCATTTCATGCATGCTACGGGCTAGGTATGAGTGTTGTTTATAATGCTATTTAAAAGTAATGTGTTTTAGGATTAAGTTATAAGTGGGTTTACAAGCTAAGCTAAGTTACGGGTGAGCACCAACTTAGCCGGAGTTCAAATCTGAACTTCGACTCAGACTCTGAATTGTATAGGCTCCGATCCGACTTCGACTCTGACTTGTGTAGGCTTCAATCCGACTCCAACTCCGTCTCCTACTTGTGTGGGCTATGATCTGACTCCGACTTCAACTTGTAGGAGCGAAATTGGCTTTGGGCTTCATTTTTTTTAGCTTCATATTTAGCTCATTTAAAAAAGTGTTTTTTGTGGGCTTTCAAATATCAATTTTTCAAAAAAATTAAAAACTAAAACTAAATCATTCATTGCTAATTTACTTCTAAACTAATATCTAATTTATTTTTATACTAGACATATGCTATAGTGTCCAATTACATGTTATCATATTATAGTATTACATATTATTTTAAGTGTATAATTACATGTTATTATACTATAGTATTACATGCTATTATATTATATTAGTGTCTCACTTATTTATAACTTATTTCTATACTAGACTTATTAGTTATTTTTATACTAGTGTCTAATTTATTTTTATAGAAGACTTATGCTATAGTGTCTAATTACACGTTATTATATTAATGTCTAACTTATTTCTAACTAAATTATATACTAGACTTTCTAGTGTCTAATTATATGTTACTGTACTTTAGTAAATTAGTATTATTATTATTCTTATTATACTAGGCTTATTTAAATACTAGTGTCTAAAATTATGTTAAACATTAATATTACACTAGGTTTAATAGTATTAGGATGAATGTCTTGGACGTTAAAATTATGAAGCTTTATTCATTTAGGTTAGGAAAATGATAATATGCCACTTGGGCTTGCCCCCTTAGTTTAACTGCTTACCCATTTTAATTTTTTTACTTAATTATTAAGGAAATGACTATTAGTAAATTTGTGTATTTTCTTACAAATGTTTAAAGATATTTTTTAAAAATCTGAAAAAAAAGAGAAAAAAAATAAAAAGTCAAATGCACTATGAGGCATGCCCAGCAGTACACGTTGGACGGTATAGTAGCAGTGTCCTTTAGGTTAAATGGTATTTTTGATATGTATGGTTAATATCTTACGTTTGGTTTAATAGAATTGTGGTTAATGTGTGTTACAAGTCAATTTTATTCGCACAAAGTTGAAAGAAAGGTGATCTTGATTATTTTATATTGTGAGTTGAGGTTTAATGAGTTTTTGAACTACGAGTTGAAGGAGGTTAAGGGTTTACTGGAGTCATTGATGGGATATTGAATATTTTATTATGAGGTGAAGTGAAAAGTATTTGAATACATAGATTATGGACCTAAGGTCACAAATAGGTTTATTAAGTGAAGTTTTAAGGGTTTGATTGGAAAAAGTTTCCATTCCAAAATTCTCATCTATCTCATCTCATTTTTAAACATCATTCAAATACAAATACTTTTAAACTAATCATTACAACTTTTTCAAACTTTCAAACAAAAAATAAAAAATAATTCAACTTTTTTAAATCTCCAAATAAAAATAATATTAAAAAACTATATTCTAACAATATTTTAACTTTATAATATTTTTTATCTAACTTTTTCTCTCTCCTTTCTTAAAATCCTATAAAATAACTCAAACTATCTCACTAATATTCACAAAATATCTTACTACTATTTACAAAATTATCATCTTATCTCACTCCTCAAGCTTGTCCTAAGTCTATTTAATAGAAAATTAACTTAATGACATGTTAAATATAGGTGCCAACTGACATGTTTGTGATCCAAGTGCAGGTAGGTGTTTTCTGCATAAAGGTGATGCTTGCATAAGGCTCGAGGTAAGTGACTATAATTATGTTTTTTCATACGTCATTTTATGTAAATTGAACAATCTTTTGCAACTTATTTAAAGTAAATATTTCTAAAGGTATATGTATATATAAGAGTTTTTTTTTTAATTTAATATTAAGTTATTAATATGCTATTATTTATCCTTCTATATTAAATTACATACTTACATATATAATATGATATAAGTATAAGAGTAGACTTTTGATATATATATATATGTATATATGCATGTATTTCTTAAAATAATATTTTGGGCTCTATATAATTTAGAATAAAAAAATTTCATTTGGGTCAGAAAAACTAACTAGCCAACAAAAAAGCCCAAAACTGAATCATACGTCTAAAACCAAATTGAATCAGACCAAAATAAAAAAAAAAATCGAAAGTTCCAATTTCTTGGATGAATGATGAATCGGTTTATATCAGTTCTCAAAACTCTAAAACCGACTTAGATCGGTTTGATTCCAAAATATGTCCAAATCTAACTAAACCGAATCGAATCGATTACACCGCTACTTGCCATGATTGGTTGTTGCATGAGGAGTAGGGCTGCAAACGAATAGAGCCGCTCGTGAATAGTTTGAACTCGACTCGTTATGCTCAACTCCAACTCGGTTCATTTGATAAATGAGTTGTTCACGACCACTAATATTGGTTTGGATATTAAATGAGCCAACCAAACTCGCATAATCTTGACTCAATTTAGGTTCATGAAAAAAATTTGTATAAACTCAACTCAGCTCCTTTTGGGCTCGTTATAATACTCATAATATGTCTATATATATTCTTACATATATTCTTTTATTGTATATATTTTTTATGTGTTATATGTATTATTTCTTATACTTAGTATAAATAATAGACTTTGTTAGTTGATGTATAACTAGATTACCAAACAATAATGTTTGAGTATAATAATGTATTAAGTTCACAAAGAAATTCTTGAGTCAAATGTTTATAAAGAGCAAGTAACTCTATATAATTAGAGTACTTTCTTATCTAAATTTTATTTTGATTATTTGGCCATATTTAGTATCATATCATGATAATTGGATACTTTAATATTAAATTAATAAGTTTATATGTAATTTTTAAATTCATGATCAATAATTATACTAGGCATTATTGATATGTATTGTCAGTGCTTTTCTCAATACTTCACTTCCCAATATGTATGACATCATTTTAATACTATTTGATATCAATTCAATTCCCACTATTAGAGTTTCAACTTTTGTCCAAAACTTCACTTCCGGACACGTAAGACATCACTTAACACTATTTACATCAGTTCCCAACTTGCCACCATAAGCCTTTCAACTTTTCTCAACTCACAATTTCTTTTTCTTCCTTCCCAAACACAGGACAACACCATTCACTCTCAGTTTTTGCTTCAATCTTCTTCTTCTTCTTCATGTGCATTTCTGTCTGAGCTCCAAACTTCTATTGAAAAGTTACAAACACTACAAACCCTCACTCCGTAAGTCTTTAACTGTCTACCCCTCCGGTGTTTATATTCTTCTAAATAATCCAAAATCTTATTTTTTTTCATTCTCTTGTCCAAATCATAGGTTCTATATTGGAAGCAAATTTTGTTACATCACCTCATGCTTGGGTAAGAATCTAACTTGATCGATAAAAAAACTTTATTTTTTATCTCTATTTCTCTAATAGATATTCAATTAAATGCAATAGAGTTTTATTATATAGTTTTGTGTTAGTGGCTCATATTCTCCTTAAGTTTAATTACTCAATAAAGAATGCATACTTTTGCACAAATTTTAATAATGTTCATATGATTTACATTTGTTACATGTTCCTATCATTTGCATGATTATAGTTGTGAGGAAGATGCCTTCATAATATTTACTATGAGGTTGTGTGTGCATTAGGGGACTTGCTAGTATAACTAGCAAATTTTAGTAAATTGTTAGTCATACTTTATTTTAAGCATGATTCATTTTGACTTGTTATTCATTGTTGTTACTCATACTTCTTTTTAATTGTGATTTCTTTTGAAGTGTTACTCATTGCTGTTATTTATGCTTTCTTTTAAATTGTCACTCATATCTTGTCTTTGCTACTGGTTCAATGCATAACTTTTTTTAGTTGTATTTTTAATATTATCACACTGATAAACAAAACAAAATATAGTATTATCACACTGATAAACAAAACAGAGTATAAATATGCTTGTCTAAATATCTTCTTATTAAACATATATGAAAATATTACAATTATAGAATATTCATCTACAAGTCTACTGATGGAAGACATAGAACCTACACAAGAAGATGAAACCGCGACAACCTTTATAGAGTGTGATAGTGGTGGTGGGAACCGTGAAAATAACGGTATTGGTGGAGAAGAGAATCCAAGTGTCACTTAGAATCCCCAAGAATATGCATACCAAAGACAGTTTAGGAAGAAAAGTTCTATTGTTCGGAAAGATCTTAAAGTATTAGTTAATGGTGGTGTAACGAAAGTTGAATTTAACTATTGCAAAGACCTATTGTCTATTTCTTCATCAGGTTCTACAACTCAATTCCATAGGCACTTGACAAGTTGTATTCCACACATAGCAACTTCTGCAAAGCAAAAGATTTTAACTATTGACATAAATGGTCTTAGATGTGTGAACACTATGAAAAACTTCTCGTATAATTTGAAAAAAGGTAAGAGAACTTGCTTCTCACATGAGACTTTATCATGAATATCCATTTTTAATGACAGAACATGTTGCGTTTAAAAAATTTATGAGAGCTAATTCTCCTTATTGGAAAAAGATAAATCATACTACAGTAAGAAATGATTGTGAATTCACTTATGAAATTAAGTAAAAGAATCTGAAAACAATATTGAGAAGTGTGCATAAAGTTAGCATAACACAGACATGTGGACTTCAGGTAAAAAGATTTTATTTATGGTTGTTACCTGTCATTTTGTTGATTTTGATTGACATTTACAAAAGCATGTCTTAAATTTTTGTAATATGCCACCCCCACATAGTGGAGTTATTTTTGCTAATACTCTTCAAAATTGTTTCACAGATCGGGAAATTGAGAACAAAGTGTCTACAATAATAATCTACAATGCTAGACATAATGATGTAGTTTTAAGGGTTTTTCAAGATATTTTTACTTTGAAAAAGAAGTTATCTGTTTGGTTTTTCATATGCATTGTTGCATACATATAACAAATTTATTGGTCAAAGATGGAGTTAAGGAAATGGTGAAATAATTGGTTACATCAAAAGGTTGTATCAAGCAATTTAGTGATATTGCAAGACAGTTGCAATTACCAACAAAGAAAGTTATTTTGGATGTTCCCACCCAATCGAATAACACTTACCTAATGCTAGCAGCAACCTTGAAGTTTAAAGAAGTTTTCCCAATATATGCCTTAAGGTTTTCATTACGTTCCAAGCGTTGAAGATTGGATAAATGTGAAAAATATCTATCATATTTTGGAAATTTTTAATAAGGTGACAAACATTATATCAGGAATTGAGATTGAATCACTAACTTATTCCTTCATGAGGTATGGAGAATAAAAGATGTGCTAAATAAGAAGTCTAATGACCAAAGTAATTATATACGAGCAATGGTTATGAAGATGAATATGAAGTTAGAGAAATATTGGGGGGAATGTAACCTACTTATGGCAATAGATGCATATTTGGATCCAAGGTTCAAATTGATGTTTGTTTAGTTTTTTTACCCAGTAATTTATTCAGAACTTGAAGCCACTTGAAATATAGAAACCATCTTGAGAATCTTATATGAGTTTTATAATGAATATACTGAAGATTATAATTTAGCTCAAGTGGAGTCAAGTGGACATTAAAATGCTCGAGAAATGGTTTCTTCTTGTGATAGTTCCATCAATGCTATGGGGAAGAATATGATGAGTGGTGGGTCTATATTTGAATCATTTTTTAGAAGTGTTGATACCATTCGACGGTGCAATATGATTTTGGATGTTTTCTTAGAGAAAGGTCTATATATTTGTAGTGAATATTCAAATTCACATTTCGATACCTTGGAGTTGTGGAAAGTCAATGATCTAAGGTACCGCATTTTATTTAAGATGGCATGTGATATTTTGTCAATTTCAATTATTACAGTGGCTTCAGAATATATATTTAGTACTAGCGGTAGAGTAATTAATCCTTATCATACATTAATGTTTGGTGAAACAATAGAAATGTTGTTATGTGGAGCTAATTGGTTTCATGTACTTTATGATTTGAAAAAACCATCGACTGTAAGTATAATTTTATTTAGTGATTTTTCATTACCATCTAGAACTTGTCTTAACTTACTAAAACTTGTCCTAATTAATTTTTCTCTTTCATTTTATAGAGAATTATAGCAACTTATAATGAGATTTTGCTGCCCTGATGTGAATTGCTGGTAGGTTGTAAGTTTTTGGTATAATCACAAATGTTTATTATTAAATATTTACTTTGCTATATCTTTGTATTTGGTTCAAGTGTTGCTATTAATGATGTGAAATGTTTTTCATCATAGGTTGACGGGGATTGGCTAATGGCTAGATTTTTTATTTTTTTGTCAATTGATCTACTATTAGCAACGAAAGGTAGAATGCTTTAGCCCTATTGATAGGTTGTTTAAGTAATGATGTAATTATTTTTTGTGAACAAAACTTGTTGACTCATAGAGTTGCCCAGCTAGGTAAAGTTGCAAGAAATTAGGAATGCTAGTCGATAAGCTGTTTTTTTTTTTTTTTTATTTATTGAAATATTGGATGTATAGGATGGTTTCATTACTTGAATAGCTGACTTACTTAAATTACAGAAGTATAGGCTATTTTTGTAAAAATCTAATTGTACAAGATGAAGAAATATAGAGAATATGATATATTTTTTGTAGTGTATTATTTTTGTACTTCGTGCTCAAAGAAATAGTTTGACATTTTGATATTGCTTTCATATTTGTTATTCTTGGCTCTTATAATTAGATTGTTTATTATTTTTACTTATTATTCTACACGTTATTATTCAATCTATTGTGCTTTATTCATTTTTAAACTAGGTGTTTATTATTAGTATTTGATTTTTCTCAATAAGTTACTTACTCTTAGTTAAGGTTAGTGGATTTAAATAGTTGAGCCTACCCAAAATATTTTTGGTGCATTGTGAGAAAATTAGGATGTGAGTAATTCTTAATATCCTAGGAATTTCATTTAAATATCTTTTTATGTACATGCATTATAGGATCTTAGAGTAACTTTTCTTCAAACTTCCATTCTCATGCACAAAAGGTAATTCTGATGCATTTTGATGCAATGGGTGAGGAGAAAATACAATATGCTCGCCACTTTGAGGAGGAAGAATGGAGATTGGGGTGGTACGTGGATTATGAATGGATAATATGTGGGCTTTTGTAGAATTTATGAGACTTTTTTATGAGGTGAGTCGTGACACGCACCATTTCTAAGTCTTTGTATATACCATCCAATGAATAATGTTGGCAAGTTTGTCAGAAATTGGATGAAATGTGTGAGGGTGCTAATTCTACTTTATTGATGATGGCATTAAGCATAAAGGTCAAGTATGAGAAGTAATGGGGAGATTTGAGTAGAATCAACATTTTTCTATATGTGGCTATTGTTTTTGACACATGGTATAAAATTGATGGCATGATGTTTGGCTTGGAAAGCACTAACGGGAAGGGATGGGTGGATCAACTTGTGGCAAGGGTTAAGGACACCCTTAGTAGGGTGTATGATGGATTCGACATTCAAGGGTGGTAAAATAATGGTTCCACCATCTACCATGGAGGAATCCAATAGGTTGAAAAAGTGTAGGAGGGTGAGAGGTTTGACGACACCCTCAAAGTTCAGAAGAATTCAAACAGGCAATCTAACTTGGATAGATACATTTCAGCAGACATACAATCATATACAACCGAACTTGATATCTTAGTTTGGTAGAAGGTTAATGTCGTCAAATATTCCATTCTTAGAGAGATATCTCGCAGTATTTTGGGCATCCATATTTCTACCATAGCCTCAGAGTCCACCTTTAGCAGCAGAAGACACATATTAGATCCATTTCAGGGTTAATTATCTCTTAGCACTGTGAAGGCTTTGATTTGCACTCAAAATTGGATCAAAGGGAAATCAATTCATGTACCGAAAGGTGGTAAACTTTATGGAAAGCTATAAGAAAAATAATGTTGATCAGCCTGGAAGCAATGTTAATCGCTCTTTATTCATTATTTTGCTTTTGCTTATAGTAGATTATGTTATTTTTATTTGAAAAACTTAATTTCAAATTCAATTCTTGTAGGAATAAGTTATGGAAAGGAGGCATCATCTCAATCTAAGGCGGCCACAATTTGACTTTGATACACCACCATTTGTTTTTTTTTTTTTTTTTTTTTTTTTTTTTTT